>CAXARX010000205.1:0-19482 GCA_963971425.1 Bryoerythrophyllum caledonicum | reverse complement strand
CGGAGGCTCTATGGCAGTGAAGGCGCCCTGCCGCGCAGGCTGGCCTCCCTCACCCACACACACATGACCTGCTTTCTCACACCCAAACCCTCATTTCTTACACCTAAACTCACCCGCATTGTCCTCACATTCGCCTTCCATTCTCCTCCCACCCAAACCCTCTCGCACGCTCACATTCTCCTCCCACCCAAACCCTAGCCGCGGCGGCTCCCTCCCACCTTCATATTCTCTCACACTCCCCCTCCATTCCCCTCTCTCCCATACCTTCATTGTCTCTCTCCAAACCCTAGGCTCTCACACTCAGCCTCCCTCACAACTACTGCCTGGGGTGTGCGCGCGCACACCCCTCATACGACTACCAAAAGGTGCAATGCATTGATATCCGTCATTGATACCCGAAAATACAATATCCACATCCGAAACCCTAAGTTGACACCCTAAGTTGATACCTTGATGATAACCGGGTGTTGGTACTACGGAAGTCATACCCTGGTGGTGATACCCTCACTATTGATACCCACAGTACCTTGGTCAATAAATGATGTGGAGAATATCTCAACCAGAAATCGTTAAAATTGCTTGTTTTTGTGCAATTAGCAAGGAAGAAAAAATAAAGATTTTTTTGGTAGTTTTAACCGTAGGATCTCATTAACGACTTATTAAGTAATATGCATAAAAAATTTCATAAAGTTTCACCGCACGGATTGAAAGATTATAATGTTTGAAGTAGATAAAATGTTCATTTTCTTCCCTGCGTTTATTGGATCAGCAGACTTTGACTTCAATTTGTGTCGAATTTTTGCACTTAAAAAGGTCTCAGTAAATTACCATAATGTTAGGCATGATGTTAGTTCCTTACATACCAAATTTCAGAGGTAGATAAGGAGTGTAGCATATTCAAAAAAATTGCGCAATGAGTGGAGGTTTAAAAAATCTCAATTCGCGTTATATATTTTTGTGCACTTGATATTGTTTTAAATGAGAATCCAAATGGTCAATACGGTGGGTTACAACACATAATGCCGTAGGAAAAATCAAAAGTAAATGATATGAAGATCTCAAAGTTTTATGTGGAAATGTGGAAGTTTTTTTGGTACCTTGGCCGAAAATGTGTGACAATGTGTGAAAATGATTGACTTGGATTAATATGCTATTTCACCAAAACTAAAAGGATCATGCTTAACACATTGATATTGGATTTAGATCTTGTGGAGTGCAAAAATTTGACACGAAGTGAAGTCAAAGTCTTTTGATCCAGTAAACATAGGGAATAAAATGAACCATTTGTTTTGTTTCAAACACTATAATATTTCGATCCGGGCTGTCAAAGTTGATGGAATTTTGTGAATGGGTTATTTAACAAGTTTTAATTTAGATCCTACGGTCAAAAGTAGAGATGAAAGTTGATGTTTTTTTCTTTTATACATTGCACTAGAACCAAGGATTTTGAAGTTTATTTTTGAAATCGTCACGGTACCTTTGGGGTTAATCATGATGTTCGTTATTTGTTCATACATTTTTTCAAGTACATGAAGGGTGTTTAATGGAAGAGAAGTAGTACTGAATGGGAATTTAGGGTTGGAGATGGAAGTGGATTAATTTTTCAATAGTTGATCTTCAATTAAAATGAACAACTTTGAAGTGTTTCTAGAAGGATTTAGATAATGCATTTTGTTGCTTAACATATTAAACTTTCAAATTATCCATAGTATTGGTTCTACGTACACAAATTTTTGCAAATAGGAAAAAAGTGTAATATATTAAAACAATTGTCCCTAAAATCAAGGTCTTACCCTAAATCAATACACATTTTCTATTCGTGTGAAATGATCATCTATTAATGTAATTGTCATGCCTTTGTGAAAAAAATCTATATATGAAAGAAGAATCTTATTCCATACTAATAGTGACTATCGTTTTGTAATGATATACAGGTTTTTTGAGTGTTGCGTTATGGCACCACCAAATATTGATAGAATCTGGGAGAGCCACGGCTGGTGGATCGCGGAAGTGGATGAGTCGAGCGCCTTCTTATGGGTGACGGATTATCCCTTTGAGCTGGGGAAGCGTAAATCGGCGTTGGGAAAGAGTTTTGGCAAAATCCAGGCAATCACTCTTCGACGTGATGATATGGTATACGTTACTTGCGCAGTGGGTCCAGGTCAATCGGAGGTGAAGACTTCCCTTTCGAAGAAGTTGCTTCTTGCACCTGTCCCTTTGAATCTTCTTCAAAATCCAGGTCAGGTGAAATTCCTCAAATCATTGCAGACGTTTTGGTTGAACATCTCTCTTGCGGTACGTACTGCTAGACACAACAACGTCTTAGCCTGTTTAGCGTTATCACCGGAGATGGTGCTGAAGGCTAAGAAGATTATGGAGGAACATATTAGATATGAAGCATTTCGGGAGAGGGACCCATCACGTGCGACAACTCAAGCCCCACCAGCGGAACCAGAAGAAACAGAAGTTTATCGAATTCTTGTTGAGCCGTTGCAACTGGATTGGCGACCACTAGAGGGGGGGGAGAGGAAGTGGAGGCCAACATCCCACCACAACTTCTGAGGTACAGACATTACCGAATCCTCCATTAACCAGTAGACGTCCTACGAAGAGGCCACGGCGTGTTGACAGTGATGTAGCTTCTGGTTCAAGAGAAGGCCCATCAAGTTTGGATCCAAGTGGGAGGAGGTTGATTGGGAGAAGTGCAAGATCTAGTGGCAGGATTCCTAGGTCGGGGCTCAGGACGTCTGATGGTCATCATAGGGCCCCTACATCTACACCGGGAGATTCAGCTGATTTGTCAGCCATGGCGCCGGAGGAAGAAGATTTTCACAACCTTCCAGACAATATACCAGAGGATTTTGAAGACAATGCAGAGATACCACAGGATGTTCCAACTCCTATGAATTTAAAAGCACCAATGCCTACAACAGAGGAGATTGCGAAAGGATCAGTGTGGGGGAATTTTGTGTTTATGGCACACATGGACCGCATTGTCTCTGTAGAGAATCCGGAAACCAACCACCGGGTTTTATCACAGAAGAGGGTCAGAGAAGTATTCAACCGCTTACGAGACCCAGAATCCGCGACTCGGGTGAGTAGATTGGTACTTCGACCGATCAGATACATCGTGCATACTACCACCGATGATGGTGTCGTTGAGAAGGAAGAGCTGCCATTTCCGTTGGTAGGTACCGCACGAGAATTTGAGCGCATGTTCATTGCACACGGAAGTGCTTCTGCACAGGGTGCCATGGGATTCCAGTATTCTTGGCTTCAAGATCATATCATTTGGGAACCAGTGGATGGACAACACATAGTAGCAGCTTGTAAGTTTGCACAGCAGCAGTGGAGAGATGGTACTATGCCTTTAAACAAGTATCTGGACACGTTTGAGCGGCGGGAGGCCTCTTTTGTGGTGTATGATGATCGTCGCTTTTACATTGAGAAGTCTGCGCGGATCAACGTGGCGGAGTTCCAGAGACATTCATATTCTACCATGGAGGAGGATTTGAGGAAGATCCGTCAGATTTGGGATCTATACGGGAGGCCTGAGAGCACATTACGTGCGGACGATGCACGCAGGGCAGTTGCTTTGGTGAGTGCGGCAAGTGCAGTGCATAAGTTGCCCAAGGGGGATGGAGTTGTCACGGTGAAGAGGTTGGCCAAAAACATGGAGGATCTGACCAATCATGCATGGAATCCGAGCAATGACTGCTTCGAAGCTATCATTCAAGTATGCAAGGACTACGAAGACGGCATTCTCTTTTACAGCAAGGAAGAAGAGGACAAGTGGAAGGACATGGCGAGGAAGAAAGAGCTGGATCCAAATGTGGACGTACGACCAACAAGAAAGGAGATGACGCAGAATTGGTTGAGGCCTCTAGGTAGGGTTCCGAATCCATATTATCTTCGGTTGGCAAAGTCTGCTGCAGCGAAGCCGGTGAGGGAGGATGGAGTAAGACCTTCACAAGCATATTACTTCGACGGTGTAAAAGACAAGAATCCACATCCTCGTACGATTGCCGGTGTGGTTGACCGATATCAGAGACGAGAAGCTGTGATGAATTCGATCCGTTGGTTGATGGTGGAGAACAAGGAAAGTACACCTGATTCCATGGAAGAGTTCTTTCGTATCCGTGTAGCGAAGTATTTTCCGAGGAGTAGTGCACAACTTGATACCTTTGGGAAGCTTTTGAATGCTGCCACGAAAAAAGCTTGGAGTGCTCCTATGCGGGGGAAGGTGTCTAAACTGGAAGACATAGGCTACCTCATCCCCCCTTCCATCAGGTTTCATTATGGTGACATTGCAGCAGGGGGGCGTGGATATATTGGACTGTCCGTGGATGTGGGAGAATTGGCTACTGCTAATTGGGAATGGCAGATGGAAGTCAAGAGGCCAGGGCAGAGCGACACAGAGAATCTTCTTCCGGTTCGGTGTAGAAGAGGATTATTCCGCACCGACTACATAGAGTTGGGGAAACCATGTTTGTGGGTGATTGATTGTCGACGTGGCGGTGGGAGGCATGGAGATGGTCATTGGGGAGACGCCCAATTATCCGCAGCTTTTGCACAGCTGACATTATGGATGGCAAATATTGAACGATGGAACGTCATCTTCTTGTTACCAGCGGCTGTGTATGCCAATGAGGAGTTTTTCACAAAGGTGAAGCTTCCAGAGGGATGTACTATGCGACGTGGATGCTGGGCTTTTGATCCCAACTCGGTTAATCCCTATGCTCTTGATTTTACAGAGAATGGCCGTCTGGAGCAAGTAGTACAACCGATTGGTGATGTTGTGATTTGTATGCAGCACCCTGTGGGTACATCTCCTGGCCCGAACTATGTTTCTGGAGACGTTCCACTTCCACTTGTATTCTTGGATCACTGGAGTGAGGCACGCCAACCCTCTGAAGTTGATTCACTTGAGAGATCTCCATCAGAGCTCACAAGACTAGTGGGCTTATACTTGCCCTGTGGTTGGGGCTTAGTGGCGTGTAACATATCTACGGCCATTCCCACGATCCTTGAAGGAGATTTCCAGGGATCTGAGGTTTTCATCATTGACGATTGTACAGACAGAGTTTCATTCCTGTACAATGAGTTGTCCGACAATTTCCAAGGACAACTGTTGGTCAGGACTGGTGGAACAAGTACTGGTTGCAACATCGTACCTGAGACCGAAGATGCGGTTGGTGGAGTGAGGAATGAAGAGGACAATGAGGATGGAGGTGGTTTACATGAGAGATTGTCACGTTCAGGTACCACTAAAGATTTTTCATCTGACAGTGATTCAGACGCCGATGAGGATGGAGAGAGAATTCCATCAACACAGCGGACGGTGGGAGATACTTCTGGGGCGACGTCTGCAACACCTACAGAGAGGATGCAAGATACAGATGTAATAGATGTTAGTTTGGCGGCAGGGGCAGGACGGGGGCGTACATTTGATGGTCCTAGGTTGGAGATGGAGGAAGAAGGATTGGATTCATGTGAATTTTTTTCGGTGCAGAGGAGGATTCGACAGCCTTCGATGCCTCCTCAATCAGAGCCTGTATCGGAGACACAAGAGACGTTCGGAGGTACTCAGAGTGATACCGGACCAGGTTTGCCTCCCATTCCAAGATCTAGCGTATCTGAGGACATCATTGCATTTCAGGGGGCCTTCTCATCAGAGCGAGAGATGTCCTTCAATGCAAAGGATGGCTTTTTCTATAATGATGACAGGGTAAGGCATACGCGGGAGGGTGTTCCTGGCAATTACCGATTTGTTGAGTGTGCGTCCATTGGCATTGAAGATGTGGGAGATCGTCCAGTGGAGGATCATGAACTATCCGCTATGGTAGGTAGCGCCATTGGACACGTGGAGGGAGTCGTTCCGCCAGCAGATGAGCTGTGAGCCGTGGAGCTATATACTTAGTAGAGCATGCACGCAGTTTAGGTGGCAAGTACGTTAGTATAATGCAGTTTGAGATGTGTCTATCGTTCGGTTGGTGGTATATATTTATATATTGGGTGGTCCATATGATATGTTTGATTTTAGAATTCCTCAACAATAGTGTGGAATTGCTTGATTATGTATGTTTTTGCATTATAAAATACAGTGAGGTACTTTACACTGTCTTAGGAATTTGCATATATATTTTTGTATCTCTTACACATTGTATTTGTAGTGCAGTACTCTAAAATCCTATAATAACTCATAACACATTTATAATCTCTTTGGGCACATGATCATAATTTTGTAGCAGGATTTGCAAACTAGAGTAGAAATCATATATTTTCTAAAAAAAGGTAGCGAATGTAAAAAATATATTACTGATATGAACATAAAGATGCCAATGTATGATACGACAAACACCAAAAAAATTTGACAAAAAACATACTAAAATTTTGTCAAATTTTGATTTAAAAAAAAGTTATGAGCAAATAACTTGCGGCTTTCTACCACCAACCAGTGCACTTGGCTAAGTGCATAATTGCTTAATTGCGTGTTCTATCAGAATATTTGGAACGCATTTTTCATATTTTCAATTTTTGAATCAACCTTGCATCTAAAGTGTCGAAGGAGTGTTGCAAAAAATACATACATTCCAAGCATAGTTATTGTTAGAAATTCTCATATGTGTATAAGTTTTACTTATACATGAAACTGTGGGTTCCTAGGTATTATGGACATATTCATCAAGAATGAATATTTTTCAAATTTGGAAAAACTTTTAGTGTCTATCCTCAAGTTGTTCCATACTACTAATCCTTTGTCTGGTGGGCATGATTACTGGTGGACTAAATAGAGACTTTATGTACGTAGGCCTCCTTCAAAATCCAGAGTTTTTCTTCATTTTATGAGATTTTATATTTTTAAAGAACACTTCAACAATTCACCAGTGAATCAAATAATCAAATGTACTATGAACAAAGTTAAAATGAAAAATAAACATAGAAGAAAATTAAAAAAGGGAATCGAAATTATGTGGGAGTTTTAAGAAATGTGTGAAAAATAAATCTATCATGAATTTATAATGATAAAATAGTAATATGTTGAATTTTCAATAAAAAAAATAGTACACAATTTATTACGGTAATTTAGTAATACTGTATGTTGTGGTCGCTTTCAACGCCTGCATGTCGAAATAATTTTTTATAATGCACGCGTTTTGGATAGAATGGGTATTACATGGTATGAAGAAACATTGGACGGATATCACCTAGATATCGTATGAGTGTCACCGTGGTATTACAGGGGTATCACCTAGCGAAGTCTTTTGAAATTTTCCAAATTTTGTACAACTCCCCATTTTGAATCAATGATGTATGAAAGCGACCACAAAGTAGGGTAATAAATCATATTTAAAAATGTGGAAAAAAATCAAACAAAAAATAACCCAAAAAAATGAACACAAGAAATGAGAATGGAAAAGAACAAAAAAACATATAAAAAGAAAAAAGAAAAAGCAAAAAACCCACCCGCCACCTGCAGTCGACGCCCCTCCCAACTATGAGAAGGAAAAAAAAAAAAAAAACTCTGCGGGAATTTCCGCTAGCAAGGCAGCAGCCTGGCTGCGGCACGTCCCGCGCACCCCAAATGAACAAGAGTTGTTTATTTCTTTTTTATTGAATGTTTTGAAGACTCTTCTTACATTCCAAGTCTATTGCATGAAGACTCTGACTTCATGTGGAGAGGGTGAATGAGGTGGCCCTTTATATTGTGAAGAATCCCCAATTTCAAGCGCTGCCCTTCCCCATAATGCTTCATTTATTCCATAAATTCATGAAAATTAAGGATTTCACTATTTTTAGTCCTTTTTTCTTCTAAAAACAGTGATAAAATAAGTTTTGAGTTTACGTTGTTGGGATTCTCAAATGCAACAACTTGTATGAAACAAACAATTTCATATCACTTATGTAGTAATTGTCATCATTTTTGTTCCCCCTTTCACTAAAGTATATATTTCTACGTCTATTATCCCTCGAATTGACCTCAAATTTTGCACACAAATAGCTAACAACGTATAAGTCATATTGGTAAGAGATTTTATCACATTTCAATGTAAAAACTAGAAGATATGCCTAGTCAAAGTAGGCTGACCTTGCCGGGCAAGGGGGAAAAATACTTTTCTTTGCACTTCAAACACTATAATCTTCACATCCGTACAGTGGATTGCAACCAAATTTATACTGTAAGTTCATATACATCTCTATTTTAAGATCGTACGGTTAAAAGTATAAAATTAGAATTTATTTTTAGATTTCGTTGCCACTTATTGATGATGGCAGTTTTGGAGTGTTTCATGGGGGAAAATGCCCTGGGCTTTAAGGGGTTAAATGGTTTGAGTTTTTAGTCGAGATGAATATTTTCACCACCTATGTTCACTACAATCCCCCTCTTTGAACATTTAACATGATTGTCCTTCCAGTTAAAATATCATAAAAGAAAACTTACAGCAATTGTAAATCAATGAATGTGGTTAACATTAAATATTAATTCTAGTGTACTTGTACTTGTGGTATTCATCATACACTCATACCTAAGGTAAGGGTCTCTTGATCCGACCCTGTTTCTTAAAGCGCCCCCCTCTGACATGTACACTGTAGGTACTCTGAGTTAGAGGACGGTTTAAGAAACAGGGTCGGATCAAGAGACCCTTACCTTACCACAAGATGTAACCAAATGATCATGGTGAGATTGCAGTGGGCTTGCCATGGAATGCTATGTGGATTGAAAGATCTACAAAAACAATTCACGCCTGTAGTGCCTTCACTATTTAACGCTAAAATTTCAAAACTAAAATTTTAACTAAAACTCAAGTTTGTTATAAAGTAAAAAACCTTTGATAATGTTTTATGCAAAATAAAATCAACATTGAAAATTAGTTTTTTAATATCAAATTGACTTAGAATTCCATCATACACCTCATAAAATTTATTTTGATGTGATATTTATTAAGAAAACTTCTACTTAAATTATGGTTATCTACTGCTTTATAAATATACATGTTTAGTTGCAATACCCTGTGAATACCCTGATTTGGTTTACATAGAATAATTTTAGGAACAACTTTGGAATCTGTTTGATAAAACAGTGCTTAGAAATAAAGGGGTTATGGAGATTGAATGAAGTAAAGATTGGTGTTGAAACTTTGGATAGCAGAGAAGCAAATGAGAGATATTAAGACAAACATTTGTTCACATAATTCAACAATTGTAAAAGAAATAGACAATGATACATTAGAAGAATTTGATGGCCAAATCCCTCTCCTCACTGTTAAATGTATCAGTATTGTCTCTCATTCCCAAATTTCTAGCTTTTGTAGGTTGGCTCAGATCTACAAACTCTAAATCCCCACTGAACTCCTAAATGAAAAAAAGTCCTGAGGTGGGGTTTTGCAAATCTCGGGCACGTTCCTATGGTTGCAATTTATATTCACAATTCTTGAAATTTGGTACATGGATGCAAGAAGACAAAAAGTACTTGGGAGTATAGTTTTTATTCTCATCAGACTTACAAAAAATAAATTATGCCATTGTAAAGAAAAAATTGTTGAGAGCGGGCACGTCGAGCAACTCCAAAAACTTTTACTAGGACATTCTAGTAAATTTGGGATTTCCAATACTAGCAAGTACCATAGGTGAACCTCTAGTTTGGCACTTATTAATTAGAAAAATGCTTGCCTAATTAAATGGAAAAATATTTTAAGAAATTGCCGAAACTAGAGAAACTATGTATTACAGATTTTGTCATAGTGGTAAACATCAAAAGGGAGTGGGGCTTGGAAAAACCTCCATCTTATATTGTGCATGCATGAAGGCTTTGGTCTAAAACCCCAAGGTCTCCGGTTCAAGCCCCATGGTCACCAAAATTTCTAAATATAGTAATTTATAATTTCTTGCCGAAAATTAATTTATTGTTATTTTGGATGCCGAACGGGATTTTTCCCACTTTAGTTAATTATTTGGCATGGAGGTGCCAAACTAGAGGTTCACCTAGGGTGATATTATTTCCATTCATGTTGTCAAAAAAACATTTCTTGTCTAAATTAGTGAAAAAAGGCACACATTGTCGGGCAAGGAACCAAGAAAACCTTCTTTTTTTTTCCACATAAAACTTTGAGATCTTCATATTTTAAGTTTGACTTTTTCTTTTTCTATTACAAGACGTGGTGTAAACCTTTTTATTGAGTGTTTGGATTATCATTCTAAAACATATTTTGTTCCCAAAAATTAAAACGTGAATTGGCACTTTTTGAACGTCAACTCCTTGCACAATCGTTTTAAATATGTTACACCCCTCTCTACCTCTAAAAATTGGTGGACAGTAGTTAATATCATGATCAACATGATGATATAAAATTTAGACCTTGTGTAATGCAAAACTTTGACACAAAGTGATGTCAAAGTCGTTTGATCCACTCAACGCATAGATGAATATGAACCATTTTTTCTACTTCAAACACTATAATCTTTCAGTCTGTGGGATCAAAGATGATGGCGCAGCTCAAGATGTGAAAAAAAAATGAATTAAAAAAGAACCATTATCAAAGTCACAACCAGTCTCGGATGAACTTCTAAACCTAAGAAAGCTGAAATTTACTAACATTTAAGAGCCTGATACAAAGAAGGTCATTCTATAAAGGATAAAACATCAAACAAATTGTCATGTTCTGTATAGTACCAGGCAAGTCTCATTTGTCCACCCCTACTGCAGCTGAAATTCAACAGTACCATTAACCTGGAAATGACACGAAAGGCTAAAAAATGTATGGAATTGCAAACCGTAAATTGAGTTTGGAAGATAATGAAGTCTAGTTTCATGGCATTCACTTTTATTATATTGAAATAGTCAAAGTATATAACAATAAAGCATTTTGTGGCACACTATCCACCATCTCATACTACCGCATCCTGCATTATTACAGCCTTCATCCGGTGAGGCATGCTAGCAAGGAGAATTTCAAGAGTCTCCATGGATATAGCTTCCCATGCCCGCTCAATGCTTTTGATCAATTCATCTTTGTTGTTTGGCCTGGTCTCCTTTTGTACGAAGTCTTTTAGGATAATCGATACATTCTCTATGGGATTTAAGTCCGATGAGTTTGCAAGCCATGTAATCTTCTTGATCTTATGAGCTTCTTGCCATTGTTGCGGTAACTTACTACGATGCACCGGATCACCATCTGCCATGAGGAAAAGACTTTGAGGATCATCATGCATATAAAAAAGCCACTCAATCGACCCTCGTACACAACGTCAACAAAATCAACACTTGTCCGTCTATCGCATGGCATAATAAGAATGGGGCACTTCTCATAACCTGAAAAAGCGCACCAAATCATGACAGATGTGCGGCTAGATTTGAAAATGGGTGCTAAGAAATCCCATGAATAACATTCATAAGGTCGTCGCCAAACCTTCACATGGTGGGAATTTTTGCCTATCTCAAATGAGGCCTCATCTCTCCATTTCACATTCATCCAATCCAATGTGTTCCAAGACTGATATTTCTTGGCAAATGCCAACCTATCACCCTTATGCTTGCCATTAAGAAATGGCTTCTTTGCTACAATACAATTACAAAATCCAATATGTTTAATCTCCTTCCTTAGTGTACGTACATCAACTTTCTTGGTCATCTTTTCCATAAATGAGACAAGTAACATGCGTCTATTCTGTATAAGAATGCGTCCCAATTCCCTTCTACCTTGATCAATTAGTTTACAACGTCAACGTACAAACTTACAAGTGACCATTGTTCCGTATTCATTGAATTTCTTCAAAACATATTCAATGGTGGAATGTGGCATGCCTAACTTTGCTGCAATGCTACATTGTGACATTCCTAAACGACTCATGCCGATTATGACACCTTTTTCCTTTGTGCTCAAACGGCGACCTCCTATTTTTGCAAAATTTTAAACACGAGAAAATGCATCTAAAAATGCAAATGAACCTAATCAAATAAACGATAGTGAATAACCTGCAAGGAACATCAAACCACAATGTTATCAAGACATGTATTATATAACATGATATGTTTGCCAAAAAATAGATTGATATATTGTCAAATCATCGCCCTCTAATGCATTTCGAATTCTAGCCATTAATCACAAGTACAAATGTGCACAAAGACTGAAATTGGCCAAATCCTGAAGCATACAAGAAATGAATTAACACTCTCAATTTGCAGGTCTCTAATTGATAAAAGCATTGTTACCTACGTGTGATCAATTTAGGTGCTCCAACACTTGTGAACTCCACTTGAGGACACAAAAGCTAGCCTTTGCATTGAAATTGCTATCATTCAGAAGATTTCAGAACAATTGCATAAAACACGCAATTAAGCAATTATGCACTTGGCCATTTAAAAGTGCACTTGGGTACAACGGCGGCCATTGCGAACAAAAGTGGCAAAATTGGAAAAAAAAAAAAAAAAATCAAAGAAAAAAAATGTTTTCCTAAGGGAAAAAAATTGAGCTTCTACAACAATATTATGTACAATTATGGTTGCTCATATTGGAAGCGATTTTTGGCATTTTCAACTAATTTGTGGTGGCCCCTCGTTAATACTAGATAAATATGTATTTAATATAGTTTCACAATATTCCAAAGATAGATTTGAAGAATTGTAGTATATAAACAGACGTAATTACAAAAAAACATACTTTTTGCAAGGGTTGGCAGTTGATTAAAAGATATTCTACATAGTACATAATGCATACAATGGTGCAAACTAAATATAGATGCTTCAACAATTCGACTTAGCACCGATAGTAAACACAGCTTTACTCTAAAGGATTAATGACATAACGTCTTACATCACCCTTAAAATATACTACTCTTACACATACACATTATATCAATTACCATACACAACTAGTATACTCTAAAAAAGGCACACTATCTACTCCATAGAATTTAGGGCTGCTTGCAAACGGTCGTCATCGATAGCTTCGGTTTGCATTGCAATATATTGTAGGATGTGAGCCTTTGCCGATTGAAGAATGCGAATCCTGCTTTCAACCTGCACTCCAAATACATTGCGCTTTCTGCACCCGTTGGCCCCGGACATGGTTCTTTCCGTTGTGTCTACCCATGAAAAAATGCATGCATCTTTCTCTACCCAACTATGGCTCTCCCCAGATGGCTCCCAGAATGAATCCATGCAATTCGCATATCGTTGTGCAGAAGATCCATGTCCATCAGTAACCCCCCTTTGGATGATGGGCCAATACCAACAAACTTTAATCTTAAGTCTCCATCGGTTTTTTCCTTCCTCAATCACTTTCCCCACATAGAATGGTACACCGCCTTCTATCTTTGCTCGATCAACACTCAAGGCTACAAACTGTCCACAACAGATATCAGATTGTGGATTAAATGGTGGAAATGGGTCGTGATTACCTTCATACATTGCTCCTTCTTCGGCGCGTTCCTCAACATAGTTGCGCTCTGTTTGTTGTGCCCTACGCACTGCTTGATTAGAGGGTCTTCCTCTACGAGGACCAAAGTATCCTCGAGCCTCGGCATTTGGAAGCATGGCCACTACCTGCTCTACGACATTTACCTCGCGATTTTCTTCACTTGCATCAACCATTACATCCAAAGATGCGCTCCCTGTAGGTCTGGTGTTGGAGAACTCTGGAGGCCAAAATGGTGAAGTACGATGCTCATTGCTACGATCTTTGTGTGGAAATTGAGCTAAATAGAGTTTTAATCTTTCAGCCTCTACTTTTGCCTCACGATTCTTGTCCTCATGCTGCAACCTTTGAATGCACCTTTGCTTATATGCAATGAAGTCATCCAACGCCTTCAACTCCCGTTCGTCCGCTGCAAATACTTCCGCAAACGATGGTCGTTCATCCCTATTTGGCAACGACCTCAAAGTTTTCGTCCCTGCCTCCGGTCCCTATGGATCCTTGCAATAATGCTTATGTTGTACTCGAACCTCACGAGTCCCTTCTCGATTGTCCATATAAAATCGCATGTGGTGCGGAAATGTTATGCCCACCAATGAATCCTGACCTGTCAGTAAGTGAGGAGTTATGAACAATTTCCAATCCCATACATTCTCTAGCAGCCGAGCGCTAACAAATGCCTCCGTAGGGGATGTTCCTCGTTCTATGAGACTAATCATTTCCTTCAACGAGTCCACGTCCGACCTCTTCAACGTATTTGATATACAACTGAAGCGTTGATCAATATCTTCGTGGGTATGGCCTACTATAAGAAAAAATAGTTCCACCTCCTGAAAAAACCCCAATCCCACCAATGTAGCACATAGAGCAAACATATAAATGTTTTTGTTCTCACGCGTGCAGTTGTCGGCCTGAATTCGTAGTGTTGGTGGCAAAAAGCCCCTCCTCCGCAGCACATCTCCAATCACGTACAACAATGTACTCACGACTTGATTGCTATCGTGTTTGTGGTGAGCCCCAAACCACACGTCGCAATATAAACCAATGCCATGTACAAGAGCACCACACAGATGGGTCTTCACAAATCGGTGTTCAATGTTCTTCACAGTCTGACGCATCCTCGGTACCATGGTTGTGTTTTGGTCCATGCCATCCACTATGATGCACATGTACAAATCAGAGCTAATATAACACGACCTCTTGAATATCCAATAATGCCTACGTTCTTCCATCTGGTTGCGCAGATGCAACATAAACAACTCCTTTATCTTTATCCTTGCATCCGCATTGGTGGTTCCCTCCATGGCACATTTATACTCCCAACAATGATAACACTTTGAGAATCTCGAGAATGGAGGTACCTGAACGTGGGGATACTTCATGCGCCACATCCTCCGGAACGAACTCATAGAAATGGTTTCTCCATTACAAATTCTCTTGACCTCCTCGTTCACGTAATTGAATACATCAAATTTGGCTGTATTCATAGGAAGGAGAATGAGAGGCACCACTTCGTTGTCACTCTTACGGCGAATACAACGATGAGGTTGAGGACAACCAGCTTCATCGACAAACGATTTAAAACAAGCCTCTGCTGCAGACATTCTAATACTCTCTCTTATCGGATCTGAAAGGGTATTGCCGTGAATCGATGTCACTCTTCCATATATAAGACAGTCCTTCTTCAATTGCTTAAAGCGCCTCTGTGAATATCCAACCCCAAGAGCGTAGCAAGCATTGCAAACTTGTTTCCCATCTAACTTTGTTACAAACTTATCTCGACGAGTTCCTTCCGTCCTTGTGTAAAAAGAAACCAACATCTGTCTCATCCACGTACTTCGAACTCAAAACTCATTACCCCATGCATTATATCGCATGTCCAATAGATACCTTGCTGGAACGTCCCTCAAACAATTGTGTTTGCATCCTCCTTGTGCTATTGCAATTTGCACGCTTCTAAGTGATACCTTTGATGGTGCAGCTTCTGTCAATGATGGCTCTCTTGAAACTCTTCTTCTCCTATTTTGCATGGAATAGGGACGACGTGCTGGTCTAACGTAAACAAATCCATCTACATGGGGCAAATCTTGGATGTTTGAAGGAGTAGGCTGGGATAACGGCGAATTTTCATCAATGGCGTTTGAAGCTTGACTACTACGTCGAGACCTCTCGGTGGATCCTGGTATACTGATGAACTCGGGGAAATCAAATTCTAGGGCCATCATTTGTATAGGGGCTATCTGTGATCCAATGTCCCCATGGACTCTTATAATATCAGGTTCTACTGCCTCTACACGTAGCAAAGATCGTGGCCAACGAATGATCAAGCCCACACACATGCCAAGGCGTTCTCCTACAATCTCTCCGGTCCAATGCAATGCATCATCTACCCTAGTGATACGCACCGCCACCTCAAATGGGAACAGCTTCGACCCATTCAATTCCATGCCACTTTTGAATGCATGGTCCCTGGTTGCTAAGCCCACCACATCTTCTCTTTCAGAGAGCAATTCTACTGTCCTTTCCAATTCAGATGTCATGATCCCAACAGATCTCTGTTGAATTTGCCTTGCACGCGCTGCTCGTACTAATCGAGCCCCTACAGAGCTAGTGGAAAGCATATTATCCCTTTGGATGTGTGGCCGTATCGAAGGAGTCTGAATCGAGAGGCTCTCCATTATCACTATTGAGAAGAAAAAAAACATTATAGTTGCACATTAGTCAAAATACATATACTAATTGTTAACCTCCAAAGCACCATTCATCTGATATAAGATATGTTTTAGATCACATATATAGTGTTCATCACATGATGATGATACTAAACCTTTTGATAAACTTCTTTGAAATGAAAAAATTTAATATTTGAAGAACGTCAACTCCTTGCAAAGTCTCTTCCAATATGCTACACTTCTTCTCCATCCCTAAACATTGGTGTACAAGGAACTAATATCATTCTTGACATAATGGTAATGAATCTAGACCCTATGTATTCAAACTTTTGAAAACAAGTAAAGTAGAATTTCGGTAATCGACTCAATTTAGAGGAAAAATGAACCAATTTTGTCTACTATAAAAATAAAAAAAATTCAAACCGTGCGGTCAATTTTATGAAACTTTGTGAGTATGTTACTTAACCCCTAAAAGCCCGTGACAATTTCACACCAAAAACACTTCAAAATTATTCATTCTAGTGCAATGGATAAGGAAGGAAATAAAACCTTAAATTTATCCTTTTGACCGTAGGATCTCCATCAAGACTTACTAAGTAACATACTCAAAAAAATTCATATACTTTGACCACACGGATTGAAAGATTATAGTGTTTCAAGTCAAGAAAATGGTTGATTATGTTCCGTGCGTTGAGTGGATCAGTAGACTTTGATTTGACTTTGTATTAAATTTTTGCACTACAGAAGGTCTAAATATTTTACCATTGTGATGAGCATGATGTTAGTTCCCACTACACCAATTTTCAGAGGTAGAGAAAGGTTGTAGCATATTCAAAACAAGTGTGCAAGGAGTGGATGTTCAAAAATTGTCAATTTTCACAATATATTCTTTTGAGAATTTAATGTGTTTTAGAATGATATTCCAAACGGTCAATAAGAAGGTTTATGCCACATATTCTTGTTGAAAAAATAAAAAGTAAAAAATTTGAAGATCCCTAGGTTTTAGGTAGAAATGAATAAGTTTTTTTCCCCGCTTGCCCGAAAGGTGTAAAAATGTTAGACTTCAATTAAAATTATTTTTTACACTACACAAAGATTTTTTAAATTTTAAAAGAAGGTAATATTATCTACTTGTATGGAAAATCTCAATGTCAATAGAGACTCTCAGCAAAATTTTAGAGCTCCCCGGAGTCCCCATTTCTAACTTTCAGTGGTACTAACTTTCACACCATGAATCCAAAAAGCAAATTAAAAATATCTCCATGGAGCTCTTATCAGGGACAATCTAGTATAATAAAAAATTGAACTTAAAAATTTAGTTTAGAATTTTAGTAACTTGCTCAAGATCTAAAACGTACCCCTTACGTACACTTGGTCTCTTAGGGATTAATCCCTAAAGGACAGGCATTTCCACAACAAAATCTCTTCAAAACCGCTCATTCTATTGCCATGAGTAAAGTGGGAAACAAAAAGGTTTTATGGATACGTCTAAGCGTACGACCTTAGTTCATACTTATTAAGTATAAAGATTGACCACACGAATTGAAAGATGAAAGTTTGAAGTAGACAACACGCTTAACTTTCTTTCCTAGGTTGAGGGGAATTTTCTTTGACTTTACTTGGTGTCGAGTCTTTGCACTACAAAATGTTTAGGGTTCATTACCATTATATTAATGATGATGTTATATTCTTCTACATGAATTTTTAGAGGTTTAAAAGGGGTGTAGCATATTCGAAACCATTGTAGAAGGGGTAGAGATTCAAAACTTACCAAGTTGCGCTTTATTTTTTTGTGACGTAACCATGTCTTAGAATGAAAATCCGTATGTATTATGGTGAAAGAGAAGGTTTATACCACATCATTTGAGAGAGAAAATAAAATGAAAATAATATAAAGATCTCTAAGTTTTATGTGGAAAAGAAGAAGTTTTTTTGGTTCCTTGTCTTACAATGCGTGATCATGTGGCAACTAATTGACTTGGGTTAATGTAGAAATAATATTACTTGTTATTATTGACACCATTGAAAGTTGTTACAACCGCTAATACAAGAAAGGATTTCTAATTCCAAATGTAGTTCATTCTAACAACACAAAACAAAAGATCGATAGGGAATCAATTCCAAAAATGAATAACAAAGTAATTTCTCACCTCAAAATATGTTGCAAGTGTAATTTCTCACCTCAAGATACGTTGCAAGTATTAGCAATACAAGCACCGATATTTGATGGCGCTTAACATTAAATCACCATTCCCCTACTATTGGTAGACATGCTCTTCCACTCTTTCCTACTTGCGGAACCTGCATAAAATTTATACAATGCTTTGTTCAAACTACGCAATGAAAACTCCCAAGTATTGGTATATTTTATATACCAGAATAATTTAATGTAATAAGTTAAAAGTTTAAACAAATAGAAAACAAAGTAAAATTTCCAAAGTCCAAAAGTCAAAATTGGACTATTCAACTTGAGGCACAAGGTTTCAACGTGCATATAAGGTTTCCATTCAAACCTAAATGCTCACTTCTCTTCCCACTTTCAAAGGTGAGCCCTCCTGGAATTGCAACATCAAAACCAAGTGTCTTCATTAGTTAATTTGCTAATTACAATTAGCTTTGTGTGGTGTGTAGATTGGAGGAGGCAAGTGGAGCTTCAAGGCAAATCACGTGAGTTTGGTAAGCTTCTCTAACTCTGTCTCATTGCAGAATCAAAACTAGGAAACTCTAAGTATAGGTCAATACGATAGAATGAGGTCAGGCAATCATTGATCACAGAAATAAATACACCAACTTCAATATCTCTAAAATTTCAAATCCATTAGAAGTCCAGTATTTATACACGATAATAGCCATTAACTACTGAGTGCAGTCCACAACATAGTACTGAAATGTTGGCTTCAAAACCACTGAGAATTGAAACGGTGAGGTAGTCCATAGCGTGACAATTAATCTGTGACTGCAGCTATGCACACCAGCCCACAAAGCTAAACCCTAGCAGCCATGTAGAAAAAACCGCCAACCTAACTCAAATCCTAGCCGCCACAATCAACAACCCAAACCCTAGCCGCCGCAACCAACAACCCAAACCCTAGCCGCCGCAACCAATAACACAAACCCTAAAAAGTCAAACCCTAGTAGCCGCGTTCCCATAGAGTCCTAGACGATCCCATGAAGCTCGTAGACCAGAGGTGTGCGCGCGCACACCCTCCACCTGTAGCTCCATCCTTCATCTCCGAAAACGTCCTCCAAAACATCCTTCAGCTTCACCTCCATCCCACCTCCCCTTCCTTGACACAACGCAGGAACGCAGCGAAGCACCCCGGAATGCAACGCTGCCCTCCCCACGGCTCCTGCAGTGGCAGACAAACCCACGGCCATGGCCATGGCGGCCATGGCCT
>CAXARX010000203.1:0-15386 GCA_963971425.1 Bryoerythrophyllum caledonicum | reverse complement strand
ATCTGTGCTCATTGGCCGCCAAAACTTCCATCCTTGTTCCTCTCCATCCTCCTTTCTTTCATTTCAGTTTTTTGCTCTTGCGGCTCAAAAACAATGAAGTAGTAGAATTTCATTGTACAAGATCTTACTCAATCTTTGATTAAATGTTTCGTCCCTTATGTCATTGAAGACACAATGAAATTGCGCTTTCAATGGAATAAGGTAAAAGTTCATCCAATAAAACCTCCGTTTGCAATGAGTGTTTGAAGATCTCTGCCTTTGAAACCGTAGCCGCGACCTTCAATCACTCATTGCAAACACAGTTTTTGGCAGATAGTATTGATTCTTGTAGCATTGGAGCGCACTTTCATTGCCTTTCCAATGATATAAGGCTCAATACATTTGAGCAAAAATTGAGCAAGATCTATGCAAATGAAAAATTAGTACTACAAAGTCTTTGAACGATAAGTGATGAGAAATGAAAGAGAAGACGGTGAAGACTATGGATGCAAGATTTGGTTGCGGATGAGCTTAGATGAAATTCATCGAGACCATGAGTGACCTAATACTAAGATGCATATTTACACTCTCATCTTCTTCACTGTTGAAATGTCTTTTATAGAGTAAAGTTAATTTCTAAGTTAAATATTATTTCTTAAAAGTAGGAGTGGGGGTGGATCTAGGCCCACCGTTCTCTTCTGAATTGCAAAAAACATTTGAATGATTGTAGAGACTGTGAAGATAATGTAAACCAATATACATTTTACACTAATATTTTCTATAAATTAGGGGGGGGGGACGGGGTGAGACTATGCCCACCCCCCTCTTTTAAGATGTACAAACATTTGAATGAATGTAGAGACCTAAACATAATGTACATTTTAGACTAATATTTTGTATGAATAAAAGGGGGGATTGGGGGGGAGGGGGGGGGAAGCTAGACCCACTCCCCTCTTCTAAATTGTACAAATATTTGAATGATTTTAGAGATCTAAATACAATGTAATTCGATTTAAACTTTAGACTTTTGATTTTTATGAATGGAAGGAGGGGAGGGAGGAGGGAGTTGGGCCTAGGCCCACCCCTTTTTAAAAAAAAGATTGCACAGTTACTATACTGATTTTAGAGTCCTATACATAATATAAACTAGTTTAGATTTTAGACTAATATTTTTTAGAATGAAAAGAAGAAGGTGGGAGAGGCGGGTTGGAATGGGGTGGGTTTAGTCCCACCCCTAGTTTTTAAATTGTACAAACATTTGAATGATTTTTGATACTTTGATCATAATATAAACCAGTTTAGATTTTAGTATAATTCCTTTTATGAATGGAAGGGGGAGTGGGCCTAGGGCCCCCAACCTTTTTAAAAAATTTACAAACATTTGAATGATTTCAGTGAGTGTGAATATAATGTAAACCAGTTAAAATTTTCGACGATTTTTTCTTATGACTCGAAGGAGGGGGGGGGGAGAGAGTGAGGTGTGGGCCTATGTCCACCCGTCTCTTGTAAATTGTTTAAAACATTTGAATGATTGTAGAGATCTTATCATAATGTATACCAGTTTAGATTTAAGAGTAATTATCTTTATGAATGGAGGAAGGGGGGGGAGGCCTAGATCCGTATCCTTCTAAATTCCATAAACATTTAAATGATTTTAGAGATTGTGCACTTAATGAAAACCGGTCTAGATTTTGGATTTAGTTCTTTGAATAAATGGAAGTGGAGAGGAGGTGTGTGTGCAAGGGGGGAGGGGTGTATGTGCATGGGGGGGGAGAGGGGTGTTGGGCCTATGCCTCCTCCCTTCTTTTAAATTGTTCAAACATTCAAATGGTTTTAAGGACTAAAAATATAATGTAAACTACTTTTAATTTTAAACATTTTAGAAGTAATGAAGATGATTTAAATCTCTTGTAATGTATAGAAGAATTGTTTTCAATAAAAAAGGGGGTTGGACTTAAATTTCTTGATGTTTTCAATTTTGCAATTATTTGAATAAGTTTTGTGGTCGTAAAGAGGATGCTTGATATCTTAAATGTAGAAAATAGTTTTTAAGTGCATATGATTATGAGTTTAGAGATGGTGAGATCAATTTTGCCAACATTGATACAAAACATAGTCCATATTTACACATTTTCATGTTTTATGGTACTTTAATGATTGCTATCATCATTTTTGCTTTTTGTGATGTGTGTGTGCTAAGATTTGACTATGGTACATGTAAGAGTACTATGGTCGGAGTTTTAGGTGTAACTAGTATTGTGCATTTTCTTTGATGGATGTACACTTTATGTAGATTTCTTTTGTAATAGATCAAAATTCGTTTATGCTTTATTTACCGTATATGGTGTATGAGGTTTGTTTAGTGCATAGAATGGAACCAAGTATTTGAAATGTAATAAAAATTAATTAATTGTGTGATTATGTGGATTTATTTGGAACTAAATTATATTTGTGTAGAAAATACAAAAACCTTTGTATTAATTTTCCATTATAATGGAAAAAAGTTATACAAGTTAATTTGATCAACATTGTAATAAATGTTGTGGATGTCATTTTTTTGGCAATGAGACCAATTCATTATCGTCTAAAGTTTAAATTTTAATGGTTGTGCAATTATAGGCTACTCAAATATTGGTATTTCAAATTCTATTCTATGCTTTACTCTATTTTAAACTTGAGCGATTTATTTTCAACAGGTCAAGTACATTGTTATACTAAAAAGTGCAAGAATTTATAAATTAATGTTATGATTGTCTGCATTTAGTCATTTGTTCTCAAGCTTTTCTATATGAATCATTTTGTAGTTAGTGTTGGAAAACTAGATGAAGGCTAGTCGCAATTGAACTAGTTTGGAAGGGATTACTAGGAGCTAATTAGCAACGGGGAGGAAATAAGAAGTGTGGGGTGAGGGGGCCTTGCATGGGCTTATCCTAGTGTGTAGGAGTACTAGGGTGGTGAATTATCCCATATGGGTTGGCAACGAGACTACGTAGTATCCAATACTTAAGGCCACGACCTTGTGAGTAAAGATCATCTCTTCCTACGCTTTATTGTGTATATGTGTACCCTTTTTGCAATCATCTCTTAACTTTTAATAAGTTATGGGTTCACTCATGTTTTTTTTGTATGAGAGTTTGATTGCTTTGAGGCATTCTTGGAGGTCGTTGTTGAGGGGTTGATTTCAAGCTTCCGGGAGCGTTTTGGAGCATTGCGGAGTGCCATTTGTTGTAGAGGTGTGGATTCGGAGCATTCACGAGTCTTCTTTTCTTTTGGAGTTGTGGTGGAGTAAAGCTTTGTATTGGTGGATTTTCTTGGTCATACTCATCATTTGGAAGCTCTATTCGCTTGTTTCCAAGTTTCATTTGTAAGTGGATTGCCTTATAGTTCAATTGGTTGCAGTTGTGTTTGTGCAAGTGACTTTGGGAATCGTGAGGCTCTTGGAGTGAGCTTTGGATCTGATTTTAGTGGTTGGATATTTGCATAAGGGTCTTGCATGTGATTTTATGCCCTTGTAGTGCTCACTTCACTAGAAGAGCTAGTTTATGCAATTCCGTGACACAAAGGTGTCTGTTTCATACATTGGATTATTTGAATCACAAAGGTGCTGCATTTAGTGATTTGGAGTTTTGTGAATCTCCATTGACTCATTGGAGATGTATTAGGGTGCATCTCGCATTATTGGGTTAGATTCCTTTGCATTTAAGTGTTGCAAGGTCATACAATCGTTTAGTGAGGATCATGGCATCATATGGAAGTGAGGGTACTAAAGTCGTAGACAAGTTTGATGGTGCCAACTTTCACTTGTTGAAGTTCAAGATAGAGATGGTCATGATCGAGAAAGAGTTGTAGGAGATTGTGGATGGTAGTAAGAAGCCGCCATTTTCTACTTCCAACACAAAAATTATGCTTATGTATAAGAGACGTGAGAAGAAGGCATTTGCCATCCTAGCTCTCAATCTTTCCGATTTGCAACTCGCCCATATCCGTTCGTGCAAAACACCTGCGGAGGCATAGACCAAGCTTTGCAACATTCACGAAGCAAAGAGCTTGGCGAACATATTGTTTATTAGGCGCAAGTTCTTCACTATCAAGATGGAGGAAGATGACAACATGTTGGCGCTTATCAACAAGGTCAAGCAACTCGCGGATCAAGTCATTGGTGCGGACGTGAGCATTTTCGATGGAGACATTGTCATGACACTCCTCGAAAGTCTACCACCTTCATACAAGTATCTCATGATGGCCATGGAGTCGAGACCCATTCCCGAGTTCACCCTTGATTATGTGACGTCGCCGTTGTTGCACGAGGTCTCACGGCGCAATGAAAACGAGTTTCGTGGAGATGGCGCGGCGCTTTACGCAAAGAAATGGAGGAATGGTACGAGTGGGAGCTCTAGCAACAAGGTGTGCTTCTTTTGCGGTAGGAAGGGCCACATCGCAAAGAATTGCTTCAAGCGCAAGAAAATTGACAAGGAGAGTGCGAAATCCACAAAAATACGCAACGATGAAGATGAGTATGTTTTTATGACTAGGTATGTATCTTGCGACGCAAGCTTGAGTGATGAATGTGCACATATGGCAAGCAATGTGTCGTGCAACGGTAGCGCGAGCAATTGGATTGTAGTTACAAAAGCCACAAGCCATATGGCACCGGATAGGAGTTGTTTCTACTCATATCATCTCAATAGCCCTAGAAGAGTGATGTGAGGTGATGATACAGTAGTTGACGCTATGGGCAAAGGCCAAATCATTGTAGACACCGAGGTGAAGGGCCGTGTGAAGACAATCACCATCAACGATATCCTCCACGTTCCCTAGTTGAAGGCCAATCTTCTATCGGTGAGACACTTGGTTGCGAAACACTTGCGCGTTGAATTTAGCGATCAACGGTGTTTTGTATTATCATCGAGTCGAGACGTATTGACTATTATCGAGGAGATCGATAACTTGTATCACATTAACTTTTCCAAAGTTCATACGAGCGAATCGGTGGCGTTGACGTAATCAAACTCAAAAGAAGAAAGGTTGGCATTGTGGCATCGTCGACTCGGCCATTTGAACGTCAAGAGCGTCAAAACACTCCGTAGTATGGTAAGCGGCATGGACTTACTTTAATCGCAAGGTGATCATTCATCATTTGTTTGTGAGGGTTGCATAGAAGGCAAGCAACAACGGTTGCCATTTGCGGGTGAAGCGACAACTCGTGCAATCGTGCCCTTGGTGATTGTGCATTCCGATGTGTGCAGGTTGATGAAGACAACGCCGATGGGCAGATGCAAGTACTTTGTCACCTTCATCGATGAATTCTTGTAGAAGATTTCGCTCTATCTAATCTAGGCGAAGAACGAGTGCTTCGAAAAATTCAAGGAGTTTAAGGCATCGGCTGAGAAGCAATCCGAAAAGAAGATCAAGGTGTTTCGATCCGATAATGGCGGCGAATTTATGTCATTCAAGTTTGAAGAACTTTTGAAGAAGGAAGGCATTGCGCGGCAAACATCCACGCCATACACTCCTTAACAAAACAACGTTACGGAACGAGCAAATTGAACTATTGTCGAGATGGCAAGGAGCATGGTGCATGCTCAAAAGTTGGGTAAGGAATTTTGGGCAGAAGCGGTGGTGAATGCGGTCTACATACGCAATCCGTGCCCTACGAGCGCGGTGTCGGGTAGAGAGGAGTTGCCTTGGGAAAACGCGTGGTTCCTAGCTGCAACTAATTACACTTGAAAATAATGAAGAATACTGAGTTTTGATTGAGAATGTGTAGTATGTCACTGTAGAAAAGTCAAAGATATAGCGCTAGTGGAAGAAGATCTTTATCATAGTCTTGTTTATCACTCAAGCTCATCACTCATGACATAGTTTTGCTCATCACTCATGACATAGTTTTGCTCATCACTCATCACTCATGCACATCACTCATCACTCATGTTAAATGGACCATAGTCTTGCAGGTCTATCTGCAATGATTCAAATTAGTGGCTATAGTCTGTATTCACAAGTATTTGTGTTAAATGGGCCATAATCTTCTAATCTATCTTCAAATGAATCAAATCAGTGGCAATTGTCTGTATTCACATATCTTTGTGTCAATTGGACCATAGTCTTCTAATCTATCCTCAACAGTTCAGAATAGTGACCATAGTCTCTATCTACATGTATTTGTGTAAAAAGGGCCATAGTCTTCTAATCTAACTTGAATGTTTCGAATCAGTGGCCATAGTCTGTGAATTCATATGATTATCAAAGTTAATGACAAAGGAAATCAAGTAGAAAGAAGCAAAGTTTAAACTATGAGTTTGAAGTTTCTACTCCTCAAATGGGTAGTAGCAAACATCCCTTCACTCAGAAGCCTATAACTTTTGCAATACAACTTGGAAATTTAAGTGTGATAGAGAATTATAAAGAAACCCAGAGATCTATAAAGGTGCAAAGTTTCAAGTGGAGAAGAGCAAAAACCAGAAAGTGATGAGAGATTGAAGTCCCTACTCCTCAAAATGGGTGGCAACGGACTACTCTTTCATTCAGATGGCCATAACTTCTGCAATACAACTCCAAATCCTTCGAGACTAGTCTTCATAGAAGCGCAGTTCAATAAGCTACAAACTCACCAAGTTTCATTTAAAAATACTACGTACATCAGAAGATATGAGTGTCTCAACACTCGGGTCTCAACTATTCAAATATCAACTCTCAAAACTAGAGTTTCAACTATAGGAAACTAAAATATGAATGAATGGACATCTTTCGACCCCTTCAATAGTATCTTTGCCCTTCTCTTCCACATCACCCCTTATCTTTGACCAAATGAAATCCAAAACCACGATTGGTTACAAGGATTTCACCCCCATCCTTCTATCTTCCTAGTCATCTCTTATCGTTGACTAAGTGGGCATTTCAACTATGATTGGCTAGTCAATTTCGACCCCATCATCCTATCTTCCTTGTCATCCCTTATCTTTGACTAAAATGTCTTCTAAACTAGGATTGGTTGCTTGATTTTAGTCCAATCCTTTTATTTACTTCACGACACACGAAAACAAAGAAGGTAGATTAATTTTTATCCTTCTTTTCTCAACTTCACAAAACAAATGAACTAACACACTAACAAATATGAGAGGTAAAAAAAAAGAGCACCAGATGAGATGTCACTCCATCTGCAAGAACTCGAGGATGCGTTTGACGGTCTTCGCGACGTACTCCGCACGATCCGCTCTTGTCAATGGATTTACCGGGCCTTCTAACCAACGTTGATGACCGCGGCTTCCTTCGATGGGTTGATTCATGCAGTACATGTACTGCTCGTGATTTAGACCCTCGAAAGACCCTTCAAAGGTAACTTCGCGGCCGCCTGGTTCAACACTCCCGACCTGCAACAAGATCACCAAGGCTCGAGCGTCACGCTGAAGGTTCCCGTGCCACCGTAACTCCAGGCGAGGTTGTTTGGGTGGTCGAGAAGGTCCGGCCTCTCCTTCCGAAGGTGCAAGCCTCACTGGAAAAAGAGGTCGGTCCGGTAGTTGGGACAGCGAAAGCTCGGGCTCTGCCTCCGGTTGAGGCTCTTCATCTTGAGACTCCGAAAAAACCCTCCAATTCGACATATCGACAAAATGAACATAAGATAAACATCATTTGAGACTAACAAGGTTTTAAACCCTACAGAAGAGGCGTAACCGTGAAGCCTTCAAGAAGGCTTCTCCTTGAAGCCTCTTCATGACGTCATCTTTTTGTTCATGTCCAATTACACTAAAACAACACATTTTTACATTTTTACAATATGAGTGAATTTGCAGTGCGACAGCGGTTGAAAACATGACCCCAGAGCAAGCGTGGAGTGGGAGGCAACCATATATTGCCTACATGTGCACATTTGGTTGCATTGTATATGCAAAGGTACCGGATGCTCGAAGGACCAAACTTGATGCCAAGGGCGAGAAGTGCCTGTTTTTGGGTTATTGTGAATGTACGAAGGCGTATAGGCTCATATCGGTGAATACAAAGAAGATCATCAAATTGCGTGATGTGACGTTTTGCGAAGATTCTACCGCGGGGCGTGATTTGGAGGGTGGTTTAAGTGGGAGATATGAAGAAATCATTGTAGACACACCTTCAAAATCGCCTTCCATTATCGAGCTTAGTGATGAAGAGGAAGATGAGGAGGACAAGACATTGTCTTCACCATCTACTTCGAAGACAAAGAAAGATGCAAGAGAGGTGCAACAAGAACAAGTGGAAGAATCTTCATCAAGTCATCGACGTTATCCGGATAGAGTTCGCAAGCTCCTTGGAGAGTGGTGGAAGAATCTTATCTTCCCTCAACGTGATGAAGAGGAGCATGCAAATGTGGGGCTATCCGATAGACCATTGAGTATTGGTGAAGCGATGCAAGGTGGCGATGCGGTCAAGTGGGAGCAAGCCATGCAAAAAGAGTACAAGTCTTTGATGGCCAATGGGACGTGGAAATTGACTCCTATTCCCAAGGATCGCAAATCCATTGGTTGCAAATGGGTGTTTCGTGCTAAGAGGGATGCTTCGGGTCATGTGGTGCGCTACAACGGAAGGCTCGTGGCAAAGGGATTTGCACAAGTGCACGGAGTAGACTTTCACGAGACATTTGCTCCCGTGGCAAAATTCACCACTATTCGATCCATCCTTGCGATCGGGCCCGCCATGGACTTGGAGATCCATCAAATGGATGTGAAGACGGCGTTCTTAAATGGCGACTTAGAGGAAGACATCTACATGTTGCAACCACAGGGATTTGTGCAACAAGGTAAAGAGAAGCATGTTTGTAAGTTGCACGAGTCATTGTATGGATTGAAGCAATCACCGAGGGCGTGGTACCAAAAGATTGACACCTTTCTTCTCGAATGCGGGTTTACTAGAAGCATTGCGGATCATAGTTTGTATTTCATGCAAGAGGGTCAACATGTGGTGATTGTAATCATATATGTTGATGATTTGATCATTCTTGCGAGTCTCATGAGTTCTATAAAGGCGCTCAAGGCCATGCTTGAGAAGGAGTACGAAATGAGGGACCTTGGTGAATTGCACTTTTGTCTTGGTGTTGAATTTGTAAGAGATAGGGCGGCACGCACTCTCACGATGAGTCAAGGCAAGTACATTATGGACGTCCTCAAGCGATTCGGCTTGGAAGATTCCAAGTCGGTGGCAACTCCATTGGATGCAAATTCCAAGCTCATGAAACTCACTGAAGAAGAGTATGTTGCGGAGGCTCAATCCATGTCGGCGGTGCCATACAAGCAAGTGGTGGGCTCATTGATGTACGCTATGATTGCAATAAGGTTGGATCTTGTATATCCGATTAGCGTGGTGATTCAACACATGGCAAGACCGGGCTCCAAGCATTGGATTGCAGTGAAGAGGATCATGCGATACTTGAAGGGCACATATGATGTGAAGTTGTGTCTAGGTGGACATGACATTGTGTTGAGTGGTTGTTGCGATGCAGACTATGCGGGAGACATCGACAATTGAAGATCTACAATGGGCTACATGTTCAAGGTTGGATTCGACGCAGTGTCGTGGAATAGCAAGCGGCAACAAACGACGGCGACTTCTACGGTAGAAGCGGACTACATGACTACAAGTCATGCTACCAAGGAGGCCATTTGACTTCAACAACTTACGAAGGATGTAGGATGTGCACAAGAGGAGGCTACAACGAATATGAGCGATAACCAAGGGAGTATCTCACTTGCAAAGAACCCGACACATCATTTGCGCACAAAGCACATTGACGTGCAATATCACTTAATTCGAGAGAAGATGGAGGGGCGCATGATTGCATTGAGGTATTGTCCAACCAAGTACACGGTCGCGGATGTCCTGACGAAACCATTAGCACGAGATAGACATCAACGGTTAGCAATAGGAATTGGGCTTAAGGGACTTAGCTCTACACAAAGTGGGAGTGTTGGAAAACTAGATGAAGGCTAGTCGCAATTAAACTAGTTTAGAAGGGATTGCTAGGAGCTAATTAGCAACGGAGAGGAAATAAGAAGTGTGGGGTGAGGAGGCCTTGCATGGGCTTATCCTAGTGTGTAGGAGTACTAGGGGGGTGAATTATCCTACATGGGTTGGCAACGAGACCACCTAGTATCCAATACTTAAGGCCACGACCTTATGAGTAAAGATCATCTCTTCCTACGCATTATTGTGTGTACGTGTACCCTTTTTGCAATCATCTCTTAACTTTTAATAGTTAGTACTTGTTTGAGTTATCAATCTAGATCATTATACTTCTTACCTCTACTTCTGGTGTTTCTAACAAATGCACGGACTTTGTTTTCTGGCATTTTTTTACATTGCAAAAGTTATGGAATTCCAAATTACTTATGGCTATATATCTATACATCTATACATTAAATTAGATTGTTTATTTTGTTTTGTTTTTTTTTTTTTGTTTGAGTTTTTGTTTTTTTTTTATGCTTCAAAGAACTTTAGGAAAACCAAAACATTTGAAACAACATTGCAACAAACCTCTGGTAGTTACTTTTGTTTGCAATTAAAAAACATATTGTTTCAAATGCATTGCAATATTGAAATATTATCTTCTCTTGCAGTATTGATTTTGAAGAGTTATTGCAACAATGTTGTAATTGTATAGAATGTAACAATTGATGTTAGAAAATTTGTTGCAATATAAAAACTATGACTCAACTTTTCAGTATTGTTTCATTATTGACTTTTTTTTTATTTTTTATTTCTTTCAGTTATGAAACAATGACTGTTGCAACATTGCAACAATATTTGTACGATTCATCTTTGTTCCAATACTAGAGAATTCATCTAGAGATTGTATTGTTGCAATTTGGATTGAGACTATGGAAGGTTATAGAGGACTATCGTAGGTTCTCGAAAATTAAGGAAGGTTCTAGAAGAGTGTAGAAGGCTCTAGAAGACTATGGAAGGTTCTAGAAATTTTGGAAGGTTCTAGAAGACTTTTGAAGGTTCTAGAACATTATGGAAGGTTTTAGAAGACTATGGAAGGGTTTAGAAGGATGTAACGGTTATGTACGTGACATCACCCTCTCGTCTAGCGACGAATTCTGACGTGAGCAATCTGTCAAGAATAGTCATAGAAGAATGTTGTTCTACAGTAACTCTCTCCCTCTATACAGGGTTGTAGGTGGCAAAACTTCGGGTAAAAGGTATCGTTTGTCAACATGTCGTTTGTTAGGATAGAGTCCCATGAAAGTCTTGTACGTTTTGAGGGGCTTTGCTTACATTTGCTGCCGATTTCCACGTACGTTTGTTGATGTCATATCCACGCCAATATGTGTAATACTTCAATTTGCCTCATTGACGCTAAGAATCAAGTAACTTTTTTACTTCATATTCTCGCGGTTATTGACTTCAATGCACGGTGGTGGTAGATGAGTGCGTCTCGATATACTAGACGTTTCGTAAGGTTTCAAGAGCGAAACACAGAAAACAAGATGTACCTTCATGGATGTTGGTAGCTCTAACCGATAACCAACACGACTTATTTGTCATTGAATTAGGAATGGTCCTAGTTGTTGATAGTCCAATTTGTCACATGAACGAGTAGTTTGAATGTTGCACCAAAGAAGCCATGCCTTATCACCAACTTCGAAAGAAGATGATTCTTTTCAAAGTTTGTTTGCATATGCATTATAGGAAATCTTGAGCTTCTTGTAAATGAAGTTTCATAGTCGCATCTAGCTGTGATAGTCGTGTTTGCAAAGTCGTCAACGACACGGTTGTTATTTGATACGCTTAACATATCAAACTTTGGGTGGTATCCATAGTTGGTATAAAATGACGTATGTTGAGTCGATGCATGAATGATATTGTTATACGCAAATTTTGCCAACGATAAATATAAAGTCCAATCATCTTATTGATAGTTGATGTTGCAACGCAAATTCTACTCCAATACTTGATTTACACGATGAGTTTGAGGATCACTATGGAGATGAAAAGCAGAAGGAAGGCTAATCTTTACCTTCAAGATTTCAAAGAGGGATCTCCAAAACTTTGATACAAATTATGGTCCGCGATCTGATATGATATCAGCAGGTTACCCATGATATCGATAAATATTGTCAAGAAATAGTATTGTTGTTTCTTCTCCGGCAATTGTCATCTTTCAGAGAAGAAAATGTGTCATTTTCGTGAATCGAACAACAATCACGAACATGGTATCAAAAGAATTTGTTGGCAGTAAATTGGTGATGAAATCTATAAAAACACTAGACCATGGTGCTTTACAATAGGCAATGAGTGCAAAAGTCCATACGAACGATGTTGAGGGTTCTTCAATCTGAAACACGTGTCATAAGAGAGTAGAAAGTCTTTGACGGCCTTCCACATGTGCGGCGACAAAAAATCTTGAGAGATAAGTTCTAACGTCTTGTTGAATCCAAAATGTTCGGGAGTTGGAAAATCATGATGGGCTCGGAGAACTTGATACTATAGAGCCCTCGGAAATATGCAGGGACTCCTCAAAATACAGGAAGTCATCTACAAACTTGAATCTGTCGTGATTGAAGTTTTTAGATTGACGCTTGATATAAAAAACAAGAAGGTTCGAAGCTGATGTTGCACAGACTTGATCAAGAAATGATGAATCAACTGGCATTGTCATTGTTGCTCTATGAAGTCGGAACTGCTTGGTTTTAAGAAAAGTCGTTATTTGTTGATCATATGTTGCTTCTCTTTCTCTTGGTGTAAGATATGACCTCCGTGATAAGGCATGAGATAATCCTTATTGTTTTCGAGGTAGATACGTGATGACAAAGTCGAAACGGGATAATGACATTGGATTGAGTTTGGCGACGATTGAAAACACGAGCATAAATGAAATATTCAAGATTCTTGTGATTTGTATATACATTCGTCTAATCTGAAGTGCCTTCAAGAAAGTAGCGTCATTCCTAAAAAGAGTTCACAATGGCAAGAAGTTCTTTGTCATGGATCTCGTAGTTGATTTTGGCGACTGAGAATTTTCTCGAGTAAAATGCGATTGGATGAAGCTTCTCGTCTTTCTCCATTTGTGATAATATTGCTCCTGATGCGAAGTCCAAAGTGTGAGACTCTATATAAAAAGTTTTTAAAAAGTTGGGATGGATAAAAATTAGAGCCGTCGTAAAGCAGTCTTCACATTTTAAAAAGCTTTCTCTGCTGCAAGCCTCCATTGTAGTTTGTCTTTGCATGTCAACTGAGTCAATGGAATAGTTAATTGAGAATAGTTGAAGATGAAAATTCGATAGAAATTAGCAAATCCAAGGAAATATTGTTTGTCTTGTAGTGTTCGAGGAGTATTCTAATCCGTGATTGCTTGATTTTTTTTAGGATCTATCATCAAGCCTTCATAGGAGATGATATATCCAAGGAACTCTATTTGTGGTTGATGAAACACACATTTCTCCAATTTTGCATATAGCCCAACATCTTGTAGCTTTTGTAACATGAGTTTCAAATGTTCATGTTCTTCCGCATTCGTAGAATAAATAAAAATATTGTCGAGATAGCATTCGACAATCTTATCCAAAAATTCTCGAAAGAAGTTGTTTATGAAGTATTGAAAGATAGCTGGTGCATTGGTAAGTCTAAAAGGCATGACATTGTATTCAAAATGTCCATACCTTGTTCGGAATGCAGTTTTCCATTCATCCCCTTGCTTTATGCGTACTAAATCATAAACATTTTGCATATCAATCTTCGTATAAATCTTTGCTTGTCTGAGTTGATCAAGAGGTCCAAATATCAATGACAACGGCTGCCAATTTTTTTTACTGTTACCTTGTTTAATCTACGGTAATCGACACACATTCGCAAAGATCCATCTTTCTTCTTCACAAAAGTATAGTGCATTAGGAGGAGATTTGGAATGTCGGATGAAGTTTTTGGCAAGACTTTCTTCAACATACTCGTTCAATGCCACAAGCTCGTTTTGTGGAAGGTTGTAAATTGGTCCAAATAGCAATTGAGCGCCTTCTTACAGATCGATGACACAATGATATGGACAATGCTCCAGTAAAATGTTGGCATTTCTTTTTCGAAAACATCTTGAAATTCTTGATATCGAATTAGAATATTTGATGCAGACGTTGCTTGATTGCCAGCCAGAGGGCATATATAGCAAATGGAGAACCGTACTTTTTTGCTCTCATATAAACTCTGGTTCCTACGACAAATGGTTTTGAACATAGAGATTTGGCTTTGGCGGGGATTCTAGGTTGAACGTTACTAGGATATGATTTGATTTTTAGATTATTCCAATCTATATCAAGGTTCAATTTTATAAGCTATCATAATTCTAATATGACTGAACTAGTAGGAGTTTTGATGACATTGAAAATAAGAAAATTGTTATGACCTCTTAATTCTATTTCTAGAGGAATGGTTTCATGAGTGATATGTCCAGAGGCTTAGGGTCGACCATCTATAACTTCTACAGGGACTGGGTAGAATTTCTTTACTAGAGGAATTTTGTAAAGTTTTATAAAGTCTTCGTTGATAAAGCAAGCAGAGGCTTCTAAATCTATTAAAGCGGGTGTTTGAAGGTTCAAAGAACTAAAAGATAATGAAATATTAAAACAACGAGAGGGATCACCGGAGATAAAGAAACATTGTCATTTGAATTCATCCAACCTGATAGCCTCTACTGTGGCTGGGTCTCTTGGTTTTTGAATGTAGATGGCTTGTTGTAGCACTACAAGAAATAGTGTCCGAATTGACAGAAAAATGTCCGAATCAACACGTCCTAATTGACAGAAAGTTGACAAAAAATTGACAGAAATTTGTCCAAAATGACAGAAAATTGTCCGAATTGACAGAAAGTTGACAAAAATTGTCCAAAGTGACAAAAATCTGTTAATTTTCTGTCAACTTTCAGTCAATTAGGACGTGTTGATTCAGACATTTTTCTGTCAATTCGGACACTATTTCTTGTAGTGTAGTTGCGCTCTTTGTCTTGAAAGTTTCATAGTGAGGCCTTTTTGGACAACTGTCGAATTTATGTTTGGATTCTCCACAATAAAGGCACAAGTTTTCTTCAAAACGACGCTTCATTTATTGCGGCTTAAGAGGTTTGAATCGAGCAACGTCAATTTACATGTCTTCTACTCATGCATGAGTATGTGAAACTTTTGTTGAAGCTATCTTGTGAGAAGAAGTTGAATATGATCTTGATGAAGGCCAAAAACGTTAATGTTGACATCTTTCAAGTAATCGATTATCACACTTAACAACTTGGCTTATTGCCTCATTAAGTGTATGAAGATCAGACAAAGATTATAGCAAGTCTTTCACGCCATCTAGTAATCCCCAGTGGAATTGACTCATTAGCGTTTCTTCGTCCCAATTGATGTCACATACTAATTGTGTGAAATCCGATGCCTACATTGATGCACGTTGCG
>CAXARX010000200.1:0-14769 GCA_963971425.1 Bryoerythrophyllum caledonicum | reverse complement strand
TGGTAGCAACAACTTTGCAGCTATATGCAGCAACAACAGCTCAACAGGTTTACTGAAAAGGGCTTTGAAACAAAATCTACAGTTTTTCGGCAAAAATTATTTTTATGTCTTTACCAAATTCCTTACCTGTTATGCGAAGTATTAATTTCAAATTCGCGCTGCAAAAACAAACTTGCTGCCCAAGGTTGGTTTATTCATTCATTCGATAGAAACGCTGAAGCACTAATATATTCTTAACTTTTCTTGAGTTTACTACTTGATTGTAGGGGTGAAAATCGCTACCTAAAACTAGCAAGTGACTTATGTAAACTGACATTTGCTACCACATTTTCGCCTTTAAATTAAAAGTGCTGCGTACGTTACGCGCGCAGCGAACAAAAAGGTTATACCCAATTGCACAGCACTGTGTGGATCAGAGATGGCAATGAGTGCCCGCAGCGGACCGCAAATTTTTGCAGCGCGCAGCGGCTGCACCGCTGCAGCGCTGCAGCCGCTGCACGCTGCCTGCACGCACCCGCACCCTCGGCGTGCCGTGCGGTTACAGCGCCGCTGCCTACATTGCCATCTCTGGTGTGGATGTTTAACTACAGGTTGCGTGGTTTTTTGACGGCAGACACGGGTTATTGCAAAGTGAGGTTTGGTTGCTCGTGGAAAAAATTAATACATGTCTTTCCATCGACAAATAATTCATTTATACGCATTAGTTAACTAATTAACACAAATTAAGCGCAGCTTATCGTGCAGAAAGCCGCAGATAAACATATTTTGCAACGTATCAGGATATAAACAGAATATAATTACATAGATTGCTGTAAATAGTTCTGAAATTTGTTTAGCTGTAGCTTTCTGCACGACAAACTACGCTTAATTTATGTTAATTAATTAAATAATGCGTACAAATGAATTATTTGTCGAAGGAAAGACAAGTGTTAATTTTTTTCACGAGCAACGGAACCTCGCTTTTCAATAACCCGTGCCTACCGTCAAAAAACACGCAACCTGTACAGATTCAGAAAAAGCATCAAAAACTGATTTAGAAATTGTTGATTGTTGATAAATTTTATTGCGGCAAAGGGGAGAAAAACGACGCGCTACATTTTTTTCTTCTAAGCCATCATCCCCCAAATTTTATGATTGCTTTAGAAACAGCATAATTTAAAATACGTATATCAACAATCAGATGTTATTGAAAACGTTTCTGTCTGATCGAATTACGGGCGAGTAAATGTACAGCATTACACGTACGATGATGCCGTTTCGTCGCTTTTGCGAAAGAATTGTAATTTGATGAAGGCTTAAATGTTTTAACTATGTGTAAACATATGCGCTTTACTTTTCTTAGTAATCAGTTTGATCGGGTGTGCTTGCACACGACTGGAGTTTCACTCTACATACAAGTACAACAAAAAATCCTGGTTTAAGTAACTGGGTTCGTGTAATTATCCAATCGACCCTTGCGAAACCAAATCAAATTATTTTGCCATGATTAAAAATCGTACATAGAAAATGTCTGCTTCATTTCTCTTAATTTATAATGTTGTTCGAAGAATCGTAATTGTCATGTGTTCAGCATGGATTCCCGTAGTCTCAACATTTTTCAACTCCTTTCCTCCGACGGAAGAAAAAAGGAGTTTATGTTTTGGGTTGAAGCACAGAGAAAGCCGTTGTGGATTAATTCAGTGTAAAAAAACCGATTTAATACTCAGGAACTTCAGTATAAAAGCTTACGGCAACTCGTCAAAAATTTTGTTTTTCGAAAACAAGATTTTTAAATTCATGCTTAAGCAGACGTGCAAAAAATGGAATTTCTCGCTATGTATACACGCACACGCGCGCGCGGTTATGTCTATCGTTAAACGCTTCATTCATTGTTACCCGACGAAGCATCAGTGTAAAATTCACTGTGAATTGTTCACAGGAAGGATCACACGACATTGCACGCAATATATGCAAAATGTGCAAAAAAGTCAGATTTTTTGATGTGGGCGCATATGTACGTAGCACACTGCAAGTACAATGTTTCTTGTCGTCCGTACTACCGTTATACACTCGAGCCCCACCAGCTACGGGTTGTTGTCGAAGAGGGTTGAAATATTTTTCTAAATTCTGCGCATTTTTTTACGTAGAAAGGTATCAAAAAAAAGCTTTCCATGCAACTTTGCGGGAGATGGTCACATGACCTCTATCAAAGTCGACTTGATAGACTTACTTTGAGACTACCGTACGTACACAAAAATCTAAATTCTGTTGACGACGTTACTGAGCACTCATACAAAACACGTGCAAAACTTAACTTTTTCGGTGCATATGTACACGTACGGCGGGGCTGATTTGAATACTCGACTTTCTGAGAATTGCAATACAAAAATGTATTGCAATTACTAATTAGTAGAGTATTCTAATCAGCCCCGCTGTACGTGCACAAAAACCTGACTTTTGGGGTAGCGTCTTCAATTTATGTAAATGCGAAGCATGCATGTTCACCGATCCGCCTAAGAGGTCTGGCGAAGACCTACACCAGTAGAAATCTTGTGATACCGGGCATTATTTTTTATAAATGAAAAACTACTTTGATACGCACAATACGTTTAAAACAAGAAGGTTGTATCCGCGGTTTGCGGCTTACAAGGATTCATCACTGCATAATTTTAAACATAATTTAAATTGCGGTAGACATGCTGCTTTTATTAAATGTTCGAAACGAGAATTTTGATTAAATAAACGTGAGCGAAAGCGTCTTTTTTGTTCAAAAACGTCGGCTCAGATGCTAAGCTGATATTGCGTTCGTAAAAAGTGCATTAGTATGGATGAAGAACAAAACTTGTATCGCCGACCGTGCTCTTCTCCTTTACAATTTTAGCTGCGTACTTCCTTATAATAAAAAACAGGCCTTCATACAATAGTAAAAGTACCTTCGCATAACAGCAAACGTACATTCGAATAACAGCAAATGTACTCTCGTATTACAGCAAACATACCCTCGTATAACACCAGACAGACGAAGTGCAGACCTTAAACTATGCTGCATATAACAAAGTTTGGGGTGCGCACCTTGAACTTTGTTGCATGTATAAAAGTTTGGAATGCGCACCCTGAACATTGTTGCATATATAAAAGTTTGGGGCGCGCACCCTGAACTTTGTTGCATATATAAAAGTTTGGGGTGCGCACCCTGAACTTTGTTGCATGTATAAAAGTTTGGGGTGCGCACCCTGAACATTGTTGCATATATAAAAGTTTAGAGTGCGCACCCTGAACTTTGTTGCATATATAAAAGTTTGGGGTGCTCACCCTGAACTTTGTTGCATATATAAAAGTTTGGGGTGCGCACCCTGAACTTTGTTGCATATACAAAAGTTTGGGGTGCGCACCCTGAACTTTGTTGCATATATAAAAGTTTGGGGTGCGCACCCTGAACTTTGTTGCATATATAAAAGTTTGGGGTGCGCACCCTGAACTTTGTTGCATATATAAAAGTTTGGGGTGCGCACCCTGAACTTTGTTGCATATATAAAAGTTTGGGGTGCGCACCCTGAACTTTGTTGCATATATAAAAGTTTGGGGTGCGCACTCTGAACATTGTTGCATGTATAAAAGTTTGGGGTGCGCACCCTGAACATTGTTGCATATATAAAAGTTTAGAGTGCGCACCCTGAACTTTGTTGCATATATAAAAGTTTGGGGTGCTCACCCTGAACTTTGTTGCATATATAAAAGTTTGTGGTGCGCACACTGAACTTTGTTGCATATATAAAAGTTTGGGGTGCGCACCCTGAACATTGTTGCATATATAAAAGTTTGTGGTGCGCACTCTGCGTTTTGGCGGGTTGGCTCTCTAACTGTATACGGCAATATGAAACGCACATGCTCGCGCCAGAAAATGGAATAGTTTTTTATTATTTATTTGGTGTGTGCCATTTCAGTTTGTTCCGAAAACTTGGGTTCATCACTGCTGTGCAGTGATGAATCCAAAAAGAAAGTCGAGTTCGCAGTAGCAAACTCAGACAAGCTTCAGTGTGCTAGATCTGACATCGGTCCACCTGATGAGAAATGAACTTACAATGTCATGGAGTTGTAATACTTACTAGCAGTAAGTTATTATTGCACGATTGAAAAAACAGAAAATATTTGCAAATTTTTTTTATATGGAAATCCAGAATAATTCTGGATTTCCATACAAACTTTCTGTCGGGAAACATGTGGAACTCTTCACTGCACATTATGCCTTGTTGCTGGTTCTCACATGTTCTCTAAAAAAGCGTACATGTATACAGCAATGGTCACATGTATGCATCATACAAAGATAAAATAAATCATAATTCTATTGCAACGTTTCACTCGACCGAAAGCAGTAGCTGCAGTGTGCTACGCACACTGAAGCTAAAAATGATTCATACGTGACTTTGTGAGCGTAAAACGTAATTAAAAACCGTGTTGAAGAAAAGAAATTTTCCCTCCGAAATAAAAAAAACATTTTTTTTCCAGTTTTAGCGCTAAGTCATGCTAAAAATTATTTACAAGCGTTTTACAACGAAATTTAGAAAAAAAAATTTATTTCGGAGGGAAATTTTTTTTTCTTCAACACGTCTTTTAATTACGTTTTACGCTCACAAAGTCACGTATGAATCATTTTGTTAACGTATTGTGCGTATCAAAGTTTTTCATTCATAAAAAATAATGTCCGATATCACAAAATTTCTACTGGTGTAGGTTTTCGCCAGACCTCTTAGGCGGATCGGTGAACATGCATGATGCGAAGATCACGAAAAGCTTAATTTTTTTCTAAGCGACGTTGGAGGACAGGAGTTTTTTTGCTTCGAGCTTTCGCTCAAAGCTCGGCGTTCTTGTTTAAATAAGAAAAAACCTTAGAGTTTAACTACAAACAGGGTACTTCGTTGATTCGGACACTTTGCTTCCTACGTTCGGATCACAGCGGAATTGTTCTGTGTTACTTATATTTTTAATCCTGCGTTACAAACAACCCAAAATACGACAGCGGTACTTTCAAGACAAATTTTGTAAAATTCCATTGCTGTTCATTCCAACTAAAAAGTTCGCAATCGCGCAAGTTCAGGCCAGTAGAATAATCACGACCGCCACAAACCACAGCGTCCTTGGGGCGATACGGAATTTCGAGTCTAGTTCATTTTAATTACGCTTTTTCAATTCCGCTTTCCCGACTTCGTCATTTCAATTAGACATTTTCTACGAACGGTTTTTCGTCGAAGGCATAACAATTCGTTTTGTTATGCAAAACGTGAACGTTTGACGTTAAAATAACGGTTACAAAAGATGCCGTCGATGTGAACGCGTACTCCAGAAGTCGCGGATACAAAGGATCGGACTTAAAAAATACTGGAATCGAAAAGGCGTGGAATTGAAATTCCGTATCGCCGTCCTTGGTATTTGGAATAACAATTGCCTTTGCAGTATCTCTGGGCTTTGAAAGTGGAGCCACCGTCGCCCACGAGTTTTCCGATATATATATTATACACTTCTACGCTGTCTAACGAATCATCGTAACCGCGGTTACCGCCTGCGATGAGTCATCGCCGATGACTATGAACCCATTTCCCCGGTGCCGCACAGCTGGCAGCGTCTCTGTCGCTACTGGCAGAGACTAACTTTGTGCAACTTTAGGCACCATCGTCCGAGCGAAACATGTCGCCGTTCCACGTAAAGTAATAAATGTTGTTTTGTACAACAACTGCGCACGGATCGAAGGCAAAATATATGGGTAGCGGCCTATCAGGTAGCTCACTTAAACGCTGCTAAATGTGCGTTTTTGCGTCGTACTTGTACGAATTATTCGTTTGACCGTAATTCTCTGCGCTGCTTCTAAACGAATAAATCGAATTGTTGAGAGCAACAACGGCGTTGCCCGTAATGTTACATAGAAAATCTGGCAAATTTGACCATACGTTTGTTGTTAAGTTGAACGAAATAAAGCTGCTGCTAGCAGTTTTGATTGTCTGTGGATATCCGCCAATCACGTAAATCGTGTCATTATTCGCTAAAGCACTGCCAAATGGGCAAGTGCTAAGCACTAAGTCAGTTAGTGCTTGTAGGCAACGGTGTTGACTTTTTATGCGTGCTGTTTGAAATTCTTATAATGTCGACTTCGGAAACGGCAAATCTGAAATCTTCTTCTGCAGCTCCACCAGCAACAACAAGTTTTAAATCATCGGCAAACTCTACTGCAGCTGCTGGTGATTTTGAAGCGCACTTCGTAAGGCTAATAATTTGTGCAAATACCATAAATGTAACAGCCTACGCCAAGCAACAGCAACAGCTTGCCAGCAAATAAGCCATTTTTTAGTAGAAATGGAAAAACGTTTCCTTTTGGAAAAAACAGTGTATTATCAGTGCGTTTTTTGTGTTCGCGCCGTTTACACCAGGATTTGTTTTCTCACAGTAACGCCCAAGACATTGTGTGACAACATCATTGTCTTGAACATCAAAGGCCTTTAGCTATCTCTCTCTCTTTGCCATGATCGCAAGGAGAAATCCCTTATCAGGACGCTAAAGTTTTTAGCGCTAGAGTTCCGTGACTTCTGCACCAGGAACTTTTTCTGCGCGGTAACCCTCAGAACAATGAGTGACAAGTTGTCACTGGCAACAATACAAAAGCACAACCTTATTTCTTTCAGAAAGTACGGCGGCGGTTTTTTCGAAGGCCACGATATAACATTCCACATTTACGTACCTTTGCAGCAGCGGCCGTTTAGAGCAGCTGTTATGTGACGTTATTTCAAATATCGGGTTGGGTCGACCAAAATCTATACCAGAAAATCTCGCTCCACACATTATTAATAGTCACTGTCGACAGCGACTCGAATCGAGTCACTCAACACCATTATATCCATAAAAACCGCTTGTTTATGACTTGCAAACAATGCGCAGTTTATGATTTTAAGCGTTAACCGCTGACGACAATCAGCATTTGAACTTTTCCCCCGTGCAGCACACAAGTTGTGCATTTCAAAGTATGTTGATCAGTTTTTTGCACTTTCACCGTAATCCGTGACATTTCGTAGCGTTTGTAAATTCAAACTTTCACTTCTATTGTTGCTTTGTAGATGTAAACGTATTGTCAAACGCAACAGCTTGCCTTTGGTTGTTTTATAGCTTGGTGTAAACAAACAAACGCACGCACGTAAATACCGTTTACAAGAAGATGAGCCATCGGAAACATTGTCGTTCGCTAAAGCCGCGCGCACACACACAAACAAAAATAATTTGTTGGATTTCATTTCGTGTGTAAGCAGAACAGCATTTTCTGCCATTAAACATTAGTTACTGCATTTTCTACGTTGCTTTACGAGGCAGCGAACATAAAAATGGCTAAAAAGTGGCTGTGTTTATTATGCACAATCTTACTATGCGCAATGCCATTCTTTATAGCAGCTAAACCAGCTGTTCAGTCTGCACGAACAATGCCCGCAAAAGGTTTGCTCTTTTTTATGCCAACTCAATTTTTATCTAACCACCGAATTTCCATACTGCAGCAGCGACAAAAACGAGCAACGGTCCATCATTCAGCCACTACTACTGACCAGATGAGACCAGTACTTTCTGAGCGTATTGGTATTACGGATAGTGCTGGCTTGAATTACGGCGGATACGGTAATAGTATTGGTGGTAATTTTGGAAATGCCATAGTTGGTGGTAACGGCTTTGCTGGCGGCGGTTATGGTGGCGGTTTCAACACGGGCAAAGGTTGGAATCAGTTTGATTTGTATGGCAGCAGTGATGCTTTTTACGGAGCTTATGGTAACGTTTGGCCAACTTATCGTGTGCATTGGGGACAAGGTAAGGTTTTTTTCTTTCTCTTTTATGTAGAAAACTTTTATGCGACGGATGCCATGTGCACAATGGTTGGAAACGGTGTGGTTTAATTGCGTAATAATTTTGTAACACACAGGTTTTTCTGGTCCAACAAAATCTTACACCTCATACGACCGACGACGACGTTAAAAAAAATCCGCCCTAGTCACTTTTGTTGTATCCAATTTTGTTACGTTTTACATGTTAACATAATCGGAGTTTACATGTATGTCACAAAGTCTGCGCGGAACAACTTGTTTTGTGTAATAAATTTGTTGCCCAGTTTATATAATTACGTAACGAATTTGAACAGTAAGCAAGAAAAAGAAGCGCGGAAGCTGGTTTTTGTTTGTTGCGATAAGCAGTTGTGTGCGTAGAAGCTTATTTTTGTTTGTGAGCGTACTTTTAGTGCAAAGACGGACAATTTGTGTCATTCAAATTCAAATTGTTAAAAAAAAATCTAAACATAAGAAAACATGCAACCTGCCACCACCGGCGATCAGCTTCAACTTTACAGCATCCTGCAAGTAACAGACAGTTCGTTTCCTATCGGCTCGTTTCATTATAGCAACGGACTTGAGCATGCTGTAAAAAGTGGTTTGGTCAAGAGCAGCAAACGAAAGCCGCTTCTACCCGACAACGACGGCGATGACACAAGCAAATCTTGCACGTTACCTGATTATTTTCGCTCTGTACTGGATAATACGGCCTGTCAGTTGATTCCATTTGTCGGCTCTGCATACGACGCCGTACAACAAGCGAATAACCACAAAAAGCCATGGAAACAGATTCAGCAACTTGAACTGAAATTTCATGCCACATTACAAGCCGGCAGCAGCGAGCTTGTGCTGCGAGCGCACAAACAAATGGGTCAATCGCTTGTCGATGCACTACGCAGTACATATAAAACTAACGAAATGATCTCAAAATTCGGAAAATTTGTCGACGGTGGCCAACTTATCGGGTTTTATCCGATAGTTTTTGGCTTTAACTTTGCAGCTCTGAGATGCGCACGTTTGGACGCTTTGAGATGCTTTCTGTTTACTACTCTTCGTACAAGCACTGCAGCAGCAGTTCGATTGGATATATTGGGCCCGCTTGCAGTGCTCAGCATTCAGACTGAACTGATGGAGCATTGCGAACAGTTGGTGCAAAATTTTTGTCGAACTCTACAACAACTACAACAACAAAACCCGGGCAAACAATGTGCTGTAATGCCATATGTGCGTTGGCCTGTCGTCGAGACAGCTGCCGGCATGCACGTAAAACTGTTTGATCGTATGTTCTATAATTAAGCATTTGTACACAGTACGATTTTACTTGCTGTCGAGAATTAAAGTTTTAATTTGTAGTATTGGTGATCCCATTCCGTATTGTACAATTTTTATATGCAGGACTGCATACGTAGTTTGACCAAACGTTGTCAGGTTATTCACGTGTGTCGCGCACATTGTGTGCCCATAAACGGAATGAATTTTACATGAAAGGCATTTTGTGCTTGTGGTATTACACACGCTCGAGCTGCCCACATGTGCCTCATTAGCACAAGAAGATTGAACAAGGATTATGTAGTTATTGACTACTGTCAAACTGACAGTGTCAATGTGTTACTATACACAAATTTCCGTTCAGTACGCGCTAAACATTGGGTTACCGTTTATTTTGTTCGCTTTTCGTATACGGAAAAATTTCCCTCCGTAAACCACAAAAATGTTCGATTTCTTGTCCGCTGTACCAGCACTGCTGGCAAACAAGTGAGATACTAATACGACGTAGTAGCTTACCGAGTAGCAACAAAAGAGATGTGTAAGAACATATATAGCAGCTGAATAATACGTTTGCCAGCTCAATTATGGAATTCCCGTAATCGTTATATGCCAGGCCCTGCAGGTGCGCGCGTGGACAATGATCGCTGCAAACTTTGCACTGCAAAGTGGTAAGCTTTACTCTACTGTAGTACACATATTGTTAGTACACTGTGTATTACATCTGTACAGACATTGATACAATTACGCTATCCAGGAAAAATTGTGTACCCAACCTTACGGGCTTACGGCATAATGAAGAGTACCACAATTTTTCCTGGATAGCGTATTGTGAAAAGCCGCGGGCACGACATTTCTTTTTCCTTCCCAGATCGCTATAGCGTATATACTGACGTCGAGGTGTCTATACTAGCTTTTTCCATTTTACGTCCGAATATGCTCGATACATCGAACTGGTAGCACGCGCAAAATTTGATTGTAATTAGCAGCTTCAGACTTGTCGATCCAATTAAAATACGCAATCATTTTTATATCTAACTAGCCAATGAACTTGCACGGGAACGCCCTTCCTTGAACCAAGTCTGAATCTTCGTATTGCACGCTAATTAACAATGGAAGAGTAATTTTTGTCATCATGCGCAGTCTACACGGAGTGCATCACTGTTGCACAGTTGCTGCAAAAGCTAGTATAGACACCTCGACGTCAGTATATGCAGACACTCTTCCTAAAGCTGCACAGTGGAAAATTTTTGTACTTCAACAGTTTTTCAATGTCACTAGGCCGGTTTCTTTTGTTGTGCCATTAGTGATTACTATCATCACTGCGTTTCGTTGCTGTTGCTGCATCTCACAAACATGGCGTTGGACCATATTTTGGAAAACGATGGTAAGTGTTGCGCGCGCACGCTGTCTTGTCTTCTTCAGTTTAGAAAAGATCAGCGAAACGTTTTGCTTTGCACAATAACAGATATCCTTGTGTATAATTTCTGTGCCGGACTGACGGTGAGTGGAACGCAGGATGTCAAGTTTGACATACGTGTAACAGACGAAGACGCAACTGTTCCAGAACGCGCCAACTCGCAGCTGAATAAAGCCAGCTTGAAAAAGTTTATACAAAACGGTAAGATAAACAAGCTGTTAGTGTAGTGTCGCGTTTGTTTAAGTGTCGGAAAAATCACTTCACGGGCTGTTAATTACGTACACAAAACAACAGATCCGCTTGCTCAACTGGTTCAACTTCCAAATGGCTGTCAGCGGCAAATTATCTTCAATACACAACCGGCCGCGCCATTTGATCCGCTTGTATTATTGCAGGCCGTTAAAGATGAATTACACGACGAGGATGATAAGGACGGAATAGTTATAATCGAAGCCGTCGCGAAGCCACTAAGCGTAAACTCAGCGAATGCGACGATGAAAACGACCAAACTACCGACGGCCGCCACACGACAAGCGGACGAAGCACTTGTTGACAAGCAGTGGCCACTGTCCGAGGAGGCGCGCTACCGTTCGACGTCAAATCAACAAGTGTCGTCGCGCCAACAACAACATGTGTCGTTCGACAAAACCTCATTCATTACGCCAACACATGTTGCCGCCAAAAGTGCAGCACTGACTTGTAACCAAAAAGTTAGTAGTGCTACTTTACCAAATGCTAGGAAAGTTCGATTCAGCGTACCGACGACCACATTATCATCGTCGCTGCAACAACAGCAGCGTAGTCGATCCGTCGCTTTGTCCGATCGCGACGACACAAACGACCATTCATACAAAACAGCATCTTCTTCTATCCTGGTTGCCGATAATAACCGGCGGAACAACATTTTCAAGGAATCTAGCAGCAGCAGCAACAGAAAGAGACCGCACGACACACTAAGTAGTGAAGACAAAAAAGTACTTGGACCACGAATAGGAAAGGTGTATCCGAAAGTTCATGAACTTGCTGAACGAATACGCGCTTGGAGGTTGGAGTATGCAGCTCAACATGAAGCAAACGAACCCGACTGGAATATGACGTTTGAAAAATTCAACTTATCGCAGTTGGGTAAAGCAGCTCGAGCGTACATTAAAAATAAGTGTTATGACCTGAAACGTACAGAGCAAAGGCGCGTAGACCGGGAAAAAAGAGAAGCTTTGCAGGCCGCAAAAAACAAGCGAATGGACAGGGAAAAAGAAGTGCCAAAAGTTGCTAGCGTCGAGCAGCAAGATTCGCAAGTCGAAGCAGCCGCCGCTCTGCCGCCAACTGTTTTTCCGCAACGCATTGCGTGTGCAGCTTGTGCTGCACGTCTATTCTGCCAATGCCGCTCTTCGTAGTATGGAATTCTTGTACGTAGCATGCCAAAATCTCAGCAATACAGTATGAGTTCTAATTGTGCAAAATGCGAATCGGATTTTACTATTTTCAGTGTATTTGCATACAAGTATGTGGGATCGACCGCTATAGCCGTACAGTACAGCGAGTATAAGTCTTCGGAGATCAAAAATAACTTACATTGAACCAAAAATAGGCAACTTTTTAAAAAAGAGGAAGAAAAGTTTTGTATCACTGGAATCAGCATAAAAAGTTACGCAGACTCGTATACTTTTTATTGCCTTGATTTTTACGGGTGTTGGAAAAAAAGTGGTGTTAAAGGTACACATAGAAACCTGTGCATACTCTGAACACCAGGTTTTGTTTCTTATTTTTGTTTATTGAGGCGACTAGTGTATAGAAATGACACAAAATTCTTTTCTTCTAAAACGGAGATAAAACTGCATTCAAAAACTAGAGTTCAAATTATGTACACATTTGTATTCGAAACTCTAACACCAGTTTTTTCTAAAACCGGTAAAAGTCAAAGCAACAAGACGTATACTACTCCGCGTAACTTTTCACCCTGATTTTAATGACGTATAAATCGGTTAAAAGTTATCAAATTTTTTTAGAAAGTGATGGCATCAAACTTATTTTTGATCTCCGAAGACTTATACTCGCTGTACGGCCGTGCCAACGGTAAAAATCAATTTATATACACAGTACAGCACTGTTGTGCAGAAACTTTTTAAAAAGTGAGTTTGATTTGATACGCGACGCACACTGCGCGTGACGCGCAGCGCGTCGTGCACAAACCGTATACGGTCTTCCGGAAAATATTACGCACTCAGTTGAACTGACGCCACGCCGTGCATGCGTGCACAAAATTTATCCTCAATTAATTATTGCAAGCGCAGTGCAGGCGCGCAAACTGCGTACTGAGAACGTAACCTTTTCCGGAAGACCGTACAATGCATTCGATACCGAAGCTACTTCGGCGAAGCGCATGCCATGCAACGGGCGACGGTCTCATGGTAATATCACAATGTGTGTGTGTCATGTCATGACTCATGTGAAGTACCCCTAAACCGCCAACCAAGTCGTCCACCACCCAAGTCGTCCACCACTTAAGTCGGCCACCGAACAAATATACACAAAACAATATACAGTGCGTAGCATAGGGTGAGATTTATTTTGAAGGTGGACGACTTAGCTGGTGGTTTAGCTTTGAAAATCGAATCGTACGGTACGATCATAATGATACACCGTTGACAGTGCACATTGTGAATACCCTAAAACACAAACCAAGTCGTCCGGGTACGATTCGATTTTCAAAGCTAAACCACCAGCTAAGTCGTCCACCTTCAAAATAATTCTCACCCTATGCTACGCACTGTATATTGTTTTGTGTATATTTGTTCGGTGGCCGACTTAAGTGGTGGACGACTTGGGTGGTGGACGACTTGGTTGGCGGTTTAGGGGTACTTCACATGAGTCATGTGGGAGGACAAGTTGCGACCGTGCAGATTTCAAAAGGAAAGTACATTCATTTTCTATGGTGTGCTACGGCGTGAGAAAGTACTTTCCTTTTGAAATCTGCACGGTCGCAACTTGTCCTCCCACTTTCTCGAACTCATGAAAAACAAAAAAGTAACATGTCTTCAAAGTCCAATTTTAACGCACTTTAAGGTGGAAAAAAACACGTTTTGCATGCAATTTGTTACGCAAAAACGTCAGTTATAGTGTAATAGCGTATTTCCGTACTTGCGTTGCTTTTTTGCGTAACAAATCGCATGCAAAACGTGTTTTTAACTTTAAAGTGCGTTGAAATTGAATTAAATTTTGTAGACATGTTACTCTTTTGTTATTCATGAATTCGAGAAACTGTTAACAGATGGGAGGACAAGTTGCGACCGTGCAGATTTCAAAAGGAAAGTACATTCATTTTCTATGGTGTGCTACGGCGTGGGAAAGTACTTTCCTCTGCACGGTCGCAACTTGTCCTTCAGTTACTGAAGCAGCAACAGTCGCTGTTCAGTTGCCGCACAGCCCGTCGCGGCACGCCGCGTACAGAAGCAGGGCGCTAGGGTAATTGATCCTGGTTGCTTTTGCATTGCGGCAGTACGTCCTGGCGGTTATTGAATTTTGCGTCATAAGAAACAAAAACAATGCTGCATGACAAATACTAACCGGTATTGGCAACATGATTCCTTCATCACATGTTTCGCGCCTCCACGCAAGTACAATAAAACTACCGAAACGAATTTGTTGCACAATGAGAAAAACAATGGCCGTAGTTTCTCCTGTCTTTCGTGATACTGAAATCTTTTGCGAACAGACTACGAACAATTATCGGACACAAATACCGGCGAACATATTTTGTTGTCACGTATTGTCTTGAGCGTGACTGCGTGGTGGTACTGCCGCTATTTAAAAGCAACGAGGATCAATTACCCTAGCGCCTTGTTTTCAGTATTGTTTTTTTGCTTTCACGGGCAGCGTTATGTATACGTACATGAATGGGACGCATTTCACTCCAATTTAATTTACGAATAGCTCAATAATTTGTATGGTAAAGCCTGTACAACGAATGAAATCTGGTCGGATCGCGACATTTGTGTGCAGCGCGCGCGCCCATAAATGAAACGTCTACTATTCGCTTAGCATAGTAATCACGTAAACCGGCGGGAATTTTCTTATTATTCGGATCGACTATAATAAAGCTAAGACTGACGGCATTTCGAATCGAAGTTTCGTTTAACATTGAAAGCGGTTCCAAATGCGAATGAAAAGCGAGCTCTTCTGTCAGCGCCAATTGCTGCTTGATTTTGTATTTCGAAACGCTTGCTATCGTATAGCCAACAGCAACGTCGTCCGCAACGC
>CAXARX010000198.1:0-17973 GCA_963971425.1 Bryoerythrophyllum caledonicum | reverse complement strand
CCCGCCCCCGCCCCGACCCCCGCCGCGCCTGCCCCACCGCGCGGACGAGCTCCGCGCCCGCCCCTGCCCCTGCCCCTGGTTGCTTCCGCTCGAGAATCCGCCCCCGCCATAGCCCCCCAACTGCTGCGCCTCGCTCCTATCCCTGATCACGCTGCGCGCGTCGTACGCATTGTTGGCCTGGCGCTTGCCGTTCCCGGCGTTGGCCCCGCGCCCCGTCGTGCCTTGGGCGCCGCCCGGGTGCACCCACTGGCAGTCGTCGCCCTTGTAGCAGCGCCCGTCCTGCCAGTACTTGCACACCTGACTGTTGACGTGCGATCGCGCCCCGCCTCCCCCGCCGTGGCCCCCCGACCGCGCGTGGTTGCGCTTGCTGCCCACCCGCGCCGGCCCGTCGTCCGTCTCCATCCCCGCCATCACGAAGCCCCCGCCCCCGCCCGCATCCCCTCCCCCGCTCCCCTCTGGCCTCAACCCTCTCCCCCCGCTCGCCCCAAACTTTGAATCCGGTCTGTGGAGCAAGCCGTTTGTCCTAATCGACGCGGGGAGGCTCTGCGGCGACAGTGTCTGGCTCAGTTGATGCGGAAGAAATACGAATGACGACTTCGTAATCCATAGCCATCTTAGGGCTGGGCCCGTCGGGATCCGTAAAGAAGCTTCGGCAGTCTGTGGTCGCGTGTGTGGAGATGGGCAGCTCCTTCTCGCGGCTCCGTCGAAGCTGAGGCCCGCTTTACCTTATGGTGCAGAAGGCCACTGGTCAAGAATACCAGGGTTGAGACTTCCGTATGGAAGTTAACGAGAATTCTTCCAAGCTACGGATGCCAGGGGGACGGGGGTGGACAAGTTCTGCCCTTCTTTTCTCCTCTTGGTGTTATTGAGAATGACCGTAAATTGCCCCATCAAGCGAAAGGGGGAAGTAGTTCCAACCTACTAAAACTTTGTCAAGTGGGCTTCGTTTTAGTAAGTGGTACGAACAGACACTCTTTTCACGCCGGCCTCCTTTTTAGAGACCGGAGTTCTTCTTCTTCTTTTGCCCCATCAAGCGTTTTTCAAGAGCGGGGTTAGGAACTTAACTTGCCCCTATTTTATATTGGTGGGATAACTAAAACCTACCTACTGCTGTTTAATTTATCCTAATCTTGGCCCCAAGCCTCTTCGCTCCACGATTTGGGCCTTTGAATCTTTGTAATCTACGTTGTTCGATACATGATATCTTTGCCGTTGGATTATTGCAATGGGTGCCGTTGGATTGTTTGCAAAACCCCGGTCTAACCTCTTGTCTCTAATGTCAAGGTTATTGCAACTTGAATTTTATGTATTCATTTTATATTAATGCTTCTCCATCCCTATACATGCATCTTATGCGTTGTTGTTCCATCGTGCAGGAGTGCATTGGTCTCTTGTTGGTGGTAGCAAGCTTTTCCAGGTCAGATCTCATGCCTGTGTGTATAGCACTGAGATGAGTGTGTTAACATAGAGAGATACAATGAGCTGAGAGAGCTCATATATATACATGAGCGACTAAGTTATTTTTGTGCTACATAAGGCGGTCCAATGGCAAGCGAGGAATGATATAGTGGAGGATGTACAGAATGGCCGAGAATACCAACAGCCTCCTAAGGTCTAATTCCTAACTTTGCAGGTGAATGCGGAAGAGAGCAAGTGTGGACAAGTGAGGGCGAAGAGCAAGAGGGATGAACAAAACATAAGTCGTGTTCGCGAGCTGGTGAGAGAGGGGTGTGTGTTGGAGTTGTTCCGGAGGGCAATCCGTAAATTAGTGGTGTGTCTGTGTCGGTGTAGGACGTTCTGCTGTAGACGTGGTTGCACGTCATTTTGTTGGCGGTGAGACAAGTGCTGATGTCGCTCAGCGAGTGGACAGGAAGGCTAGCTTCAGTGGTGGAAACTCAAGTGTTCATGGAGCCTATAGGGGCAGTCGAGTGTAACAGCCGATCAGATAAAGGTTGGGAGACTGGTATTGGGGGACGATCTGCGGTTTCAGATGTGGTTTATTTTCACTCTGGTTACGAACTGGTATGTTTGTATTTAGAGATCACATGTATGCGTATCAGTTCATCTGCAGCGAGCGGTGTTGGTGTTGCGGGAAGGAAGGAGGAGTGTTTTGATTTTGGTAGGTAGCAGGAGGTTGGTCATTGTAGAGTCCGGTTGTCTTCACCTGTAGGAATTGGTTTAGAGGTGTATGCGGTAAGGTGGGGCTTTATTCGTGGTTTGTTCTACTCTTGGCGGGAGTGTGAAGTCCAAGTGAAAGGTTATAGTGGTGCGCAATATAAGAGTTTTAAAGACTTAAATAGGGCTTTGGAGTATCTAAGTGGTGTCTAGGTTGGAGAGGAGGTGGGGCAGGTGATACCAAAAAAATTAGTTAAAATAGGGTTTTTAGTGTTAATCAACTAGAAAAGTAGTTAGTGTTGTGTGGAATTAGATTAGATAGAGGATAGCAAAAATAGGGAAACGCTTAAGTAGTTAATTAGGTTTATAGTGGTGATAAACCGGGTCTTAAAATCACTAATTTAAGTCCCGGAAACAATTTCAAAAGAGTCCCGAAAGAGATCCCGGGACGTAAGTCTAAAATCACCACTTACCCTAAATTAACTACTTATGTTTAGGAGGTAGTTAGAAATAGTCTTTCCTCTTTTTTAGACTCTAATTCTCATTTGAGAGAATTAGTAGTTAGTTGTAGGAGGAAGAGAAAAAGAAAAGACAAAAAAGAGAAAGACAAAAGAAAAAGAAAATTAAAAAGGAAAAAAATATATTTTAAAAAAACAAAATACATAGATACCCGGGTATGAACTAACTCAGGTACCAACCCGAATATGGATTGATACCCGGTTATCGGGTATCACCCCGGCAGCAGCCCGGGTAGCTCCAGCCGCCCTCAAATTCCCTCTCCCGAAATTCTCCTCTGCCGAATTTTCTTTCTCTCGAGAACTCTTGTACTCCCCCCTCCAGAACTCTTTTCTCTCCCCCTCTTTCTTTAAAATCTTCCCCCCCTCAAATTTTCTCCTCTATCTCCCTCTCTAGTTCTCTCTCTCTCTCATAAATTCTCCCTCTCTCTCTATTTGGTCTTTTTTGGAGTTGAGATTTGAAGATTTAGTCAAAGAAGTGAAAAGAAGGAGATGCAACAAGGATTTTGGAAGATGAGGTGGTACAAGCTAGGGTTTGGAGGAAGAGGTGCGCGCAAGCTAGGGTTCGGAGGAAGAGGTGCGTGCAATCTAGGTTTGGAGGAAGAGATGCGCGCTTCCTAGGGTTTGGTGGTGGTGGAGATTTCTAGGGTTGTTGGAGGTAGAGGAGATTAGTGGCAAAGGCGAGAAAAAAAAGGAGACAAAGAAAGAAGGTTGTGGGTGCAACGAATAGTGGGAAAACAAAGGTGACTCTTGCCCATGTTGGATTTCTCTTGTTTGTGCAATTTTCTTGTTTGTAAGTCTTTTCTTCTCTTTTTCTACCGGGGTGACTCCCTGGTAACATCCTCCCAAGTCTAGAGAAAAAATCCTCCAAGGAACTCTATCTAGACCTTATTGTGACCTAGTATACATGAGAAGTCTACATTAGTGTCATATTAATTGTTATCTATTGTCCTAGCCTTGTGGCAAGTCATTCTTTTGAGTTTTATTCATCCTCCTATCATTTTTAGGTCATGCCCACATTTCCTATCTTTTTCCCGGTCTTCCTGGTCAACCAAGAAAAACCTCTTTCTAAATCCTTGTCTTCAAAGTCCTCTCCTTGTTACGATTTTATGTGACCTTGTGTTGTTAGTATGTTGCTAGATATGTGAGACACCTATATCCATATATTCTAGCAAAATGTTCCGGAGTTGTCCACCGGTTGACCGATAGACTTGTGTTTCCGGGTCGGACCGGAGTTTGTGACAAGTTGATAGGGAGATTGGTGGAAGTACAGGCATTTCAAGGATTTTGTCCACCCCGGACAACATGGCTCTACCGGTGAGTCGGGTGGATTCTCTATTCTCTACAAAAGAAAACAAAACCTCCCGATAACTTCTACCAAGAAGAAACCGATTGACCTCCCGTCCTCAATCCCGGAGTTCTTGATGGAGTCCTCTATGGCCATACTAATTGAGCTTAAGGAGACTCCCGGTGGATATCCTCACTCCACCGGTAGACCTCTAGGTTGAGACATCCGACCTCCCGGTGGATTCTCTCGACCATGTGAGTACTTCCAACCGTAGTGACAATCCCTATATGTATCAATCGGAAGAGTCTTTCGGTTGAGTCTTTGTTATATGTTATGTGTTATTGTTGATTTATCCCACCGGTTGGTGGAATGTGGTTTTAAGTTGCTAGAATTAAACACTAGGATGAGAGTACTCATGTCGATGGGGCCCCGTTGCGCACCCGGTCACTACCACTTGAGTGGTTTCTCCGGCTACTTACTTTTGTTAGGAAAAGGTTCACCGGTCCCGGGACCGGCAGTCTTTCGGTTTACCGGTAATCCGCCGGTGACTAGGCTACCCTTGATTTTAGGATCTAGATGTCGTTTTGTCCTTTAGAGGATCTACTTTTGGAGGATAGCTATTGACTTTAGTGCACGCTCTAGATGCCATTTCCACCTTTTGGGGATCTAGTTTTGGAGGGTAGCTACTAATCTTCTGGTCCTCCAGTTGGTGCAGGTCTACTATGGCAGCTAGATTCAACTTGGTCTTGCCGCGTGGTCTAGCTGCGCTTATGTTGATAGCAGCTAATGATTCACCTACGTCTGATTCATCAAGTCTTAATGCATGAAAACTAGTGTCAGTTTCTATGAGATGCCAGATGCGTTCTCCACGTAGAGTCATTCCAATCGTCAAAGATCAAAACGTGTAGTTGTTGGCGTCCTGCAGCTTTGTTGTTTCTTGAAGCTCTCTGCTTTCTAGCGCTGACTCCATGATGGTTGCGGTTGATATGTTCTTAAAAAACTATATAAGCTTTGTTCAGCAAATACCATGATTAGTATGTACAATATGCAAACTGTGTTAGACTCAGCTGGTGGCGGTGGAACTTGCTGTTAAGCTTTGTCAAATTAGTGTATGCAGAGGAGTAGCCGAGGCAGTAGAACGGGCCATTTAGCTCTCGGTGTGAATAGGATCACTCGTGATAAGCAGTATAGCCACGATGGGCATACTTAGTGTCACTCAGATGAGTGATTGTGAAGGATCAGAGGTTTGCTCTGATACCATATGTGAATAACACTCTGATGAGTGTGTTAACATTGACAAAGTTACAATGAGCAAAGAGAGTTCATATATATACATGAGTGACTGAGTGACTACTGTACTACAAGAGGCGGTCCAATGAGAACCAAGGAATGAAACACTAAAGGATGTACAGACATGCTGAGAATACCAACTTGTGGTCTTGGAGTGCGCGCAGTGATTGGCGTACCGTGAAAAGAGGCAATTCAACATAACACTACTCTTGGCATGAGCAGTTGAAGTGTTATACCTAGGTGGTGTGTCTCCGGTGTGTGTTGCTTTGATGAGAGGTGCACTGGAAGATATTCACCTTGATACACGGGTCTTTGACAGTGCGTCAGTACTGACGTAGGAGGATGATAGCTACGGAGACAACAAAATAATTGGAAACGAGATAAATTCTCTGGGGCTGTGGGTATGATGCGGCTAGAGGACAAAGGAGGCAACGGAGAGCAACATTCGAATCTTTTTGAACAAGAAGGCGCAAGCCCCTCGAGTGGAGAATTCGGGGAAGGAGAAATCCACCATAAGCACGAATGTCTTGGTGGTCTGGAGGAGCTGTGGGGAGCAGTTAGGCGGACTTTGAGGCAAAACCCAAGCACTCCGCGAAGTGGGTTGAGGAGATTGCGGAAAGAGGTAAATTGCTTTGTAAATTGAATGCGAGACTATAGATGTGATTGAATTCATTTGTGGTGTCTTGTGAATTTTTTGGTGCTTCTAGTGATGCGGAGGCATTGCCAAAATTGTGTTAAGGTTGCCCAAGTATTGTTAGAGTGAAGGACACATGCTTGAATACAAGGTAGCTTTGTGCACATTTTAGGTGATCTTCATCACTTAAAATATTAGGACGTTATCCTAGAGCTTGGATAGTTTTTAGAGAAAGGCCAGCCTCTAGTACGAGGCATTAAAAGGCTTCGGTGGAATTAAATTTCATTCATAGCCTAGTCGTGGTAGATTTGGCTATTTGGAGACCCGTGGCAACTTCAATTAGATAAAGTATCCGAAATCACATTGGGAGGAGATTGTCGAGTGCTTGGAGAATTGGTCTATTCTTGTCATGCATGGCATGTTTGTGATGCTCATGGAGTTCCCCATAGTTGAGTTGGGTCATTGAAAGAAGAACATTCTTACCGATCGGAAACGTGTTTGAAGGATGACAAGTCATCTTTACCGTGTGGCTAGCTTTAAATATGTGTTTGAGGGATGAAGATTTCATCTTTTCCAGGTAGCTAACACTAAAATATGCGTTTAGAAGATGATGAGTTCATCCTTTCTGCTTGGCTTAGAGCATTAGCTTTCAGATGATGAGGAGCTCAATCTTTGCCTGCTTTGCTTCGGAACTTCACTTCCTACCCATTTCAATTTGAGGGTTAGTTCAATGAATATTGTTTGGCTTGGATTTCCAAATTCTACCAAGAATTCATTGATTGGCTGAAAGATTTGATGGTGGAGCGTTGTGGAGAGGAATGATATAATCATTTTTACGACAACGTCCTCTCTCTTCACTCTTGGAAACTTGTGGTTTGAATTAAGGTAATGGGGTTGGAAGCTAGTTCATAGACACATCCATTGTAAGTCCACGTAATACAACCACGTAAAAAGAGTGGGTTGTATCGAGGATATAGGACATGGATAGTGGAGGTAGGAAGAAGAAATCAGAAGAGTCTAGTGCAACTTAGGTAGGGATTAGCACCAAGACACTTAGTTAGTTGATTTCTTGCCTCCAAGATTTGCAAGTGAAATCTTCACCTTCCGAGGCCACCTCTAGTTTTAGGGGTTTTGAGTTATCCTCCATAGCCAAGTCTCAAACCGGGCCCCAAGAGTTGCGGAAACCAGACACAAAGGTGCTAAGTGAGGACTCCATAAAGTATTGGACTTCACTTGGTGGTGTGCGTAAAGTCCAAGCACTTCGAGCCGAAGAGGATGTGCGAGCACCTCTTTGTTGTGCGCGGGGCCAAATTAAAGCCGTGGATCTTGTAATTGGAGAGAAGGTTGTTGTTCTAAGGAACGTTGAGTTAAGGTACGCCGTGGAGGTGGAAGATTTCCGCTGAGAGAACCACTTGCCCACGTTCTCCCTCATCTTCACAGAGTTTGAGAGAGAGGGCTTTGTTTTTCATACTTCATGGCATTGGAAAGTGGGTACATGGCGAGAGCGTGCGAGTAGTGTGTGGGACACACTCACCTTGGAGCTACTTGATTGGGAAGTACCACCCTTTATTTACGCTCCGGAGATATAGGGCACTCATGAAGCATGGCACTTCTTTGATTGAGCCATCCAATTCTTGGTCTGGAGACGTGGAAGGGGTCCGGTTTCACTTGGAGAAACACCCCATTTGTAGTAGGTGTTCGTGAAAGAGTGGTGGAGAAAATCGTCATTCAATTAGAAGTGGAAGAGGACATGGTCCAGCCGGTAGTGGATGAAGAACCTTTTGGCGAGCATGACGTGAGTGTTGTAGAATCAAATCTACTCAAGAAGCCACATCAATCATGTTTTGATTGAGAAGACATGCCTTGACCATATGGAGGTGGAAAGCGTGGGGTACGGAGGTTCTCGGGTGCCAGAGGCACTATCGAGGTCGATGATTTTAAGAGGGAATTCACCACGTGGTGTGAACTCCAGAAGTCCCATAATCCCAACTTCAATCCGTACATGGTGTGGAGGGCATTGTTTGGATGTCTGGAGAGAGCTCCCTCAACTGATTATGGAGAATTTGAGTAGGCTCACCTCGTAGAAGTCTTGGCGTGGAGAGATTTCTACGCACCAAATTACGCCAATGTTTTTGGTGGGCACTGAGGGGCCATCACTCGCGGGCAACGGAAAACAAGAGGAGGGCACAAATGGTGCCGGGGAGATGAATCAACCAATGGACATGGTGACTTCCCCACCTGCATTCAATCCTCTAGCCAGGTTCTTCATCCAGGTTCTCCAGATGACTTATCTTTGGATTTTGTGGAAGATTGTTGAGTCTGCTTTGATTGTTGCTTCACCTTGCCACGTGGTTTTTGTGCTGCCATCTGCAAAATGTGTGTCTCCTTCACAGGCTTAGACTCCGCATTCTTCAATAGGAGTAGTTGTCGCTTCTCAGAAAGCAAGAGTTGAGACATTAATTTGGAATGAGACTTAAATTTCATGTTGTATTACTGTTGGGCTAAAAAAGCATAAACATGAGGAAACGTAGATAGAGTCTTATCTATGAGTTCTTGCTCCTCAATCTTCTCTCTACAAAGTTGGAGCTAGGCTGTAATGCAATGAAGCTCCGCGTTGAAAGTCAAGAGATCAGGGAAGTCCATCACCCTGAGATGAATCCATTTACTCCGAGCTTGAGGGTGAAAGATAGTCTTCTCATGATGGAACCTAGCCTCGAGTTGTTGCCACATGTTGTATGGGTTGTCTACTTGGATGTATTATTGGCGGAGGGAGATGTCCAAGTGCCTCAACAAGATGAGGAGTGCCTTCCTCTTCAAAGGTGGTGGAAGATTCTCTAATGTATTATGTCACTGACTGCATAGTACCCTCGAACTCCTCCGCGGAAAAAAAATGTTTTCACATAGATGCTCCATTGCATTTAGTTGCTTCCATTTGCCTCCAGAGCATTAAATAAGAGAGGTTGCACACGTTCTTTGTTGTCCTTGGCCCTCTCTGGTGCAGGTTCAGTCACAATAAGAAGTAAAGTAAAATAGGAACAAGGAAGGGAGCAATAGGGATGTAAAATATAGAGCATTGTGTTGATAACGTGTTAAGATGGAGCTATATACCGAGGGAAATAGAGCTATAGACTCTAGGGAAACCAAAATATGAGAGAGAGAGAGAGAGAGAGAGAGAGAGAGAGAGAGAGAGCAAATATAAGGGGGAGAGAGCAAAAAACACAAATATATTTGAAATATATTTAGCTATGGAAAAGTGTGTTCAACTTTGAGGAAGAGTTGCCTTATATACTTTCCTCCCACCATAGAAGGTGGAATTAACTTAGAGTTAACACAAGCTCACTTTACTTTGAGCAGATACAGAAACATAAGCTCCTATGTGGCTATTGAAACTGTTAAAATAGGATGAATGTACATCCATTCACTCCGGGGTTCTTAATCAGGAGCATTCAGCTCACCTACCCCGATTAGGTAGACCTCCTAGTTAACACGCAGTTAACCACCAGCTACCGTTCATCCCGAGGCATTAACTACGAGCTACCGTTAATCCCGAGGCATTAACTACCAGCTACCGTTAATCCCGAGGCATTAACCACCAGCAATCTATACTTAACTCACAGTTAGCTGAACCTATCATTAATCTCGAGGCATTAATGCCTCGAGATAAATAAACCAAGGCCTGTGCTCATAGAGACAATTCATTCTTGTTGTTCATCTGGTTTGTTTGCTTCACATCTCTTAACACGTTATCAGCACTTTCGCTCATGTCTTTCAATTTCACTTTATTTTGCTCTCTTCATCATCCTCCGCTTGTGTAGACATACATGAAGTTTTCTTTTTCTCTCTTTTGTTGTTTAGACAGAGACACCTGAAGCCAAACTTGTTGTAGAAACCATAGAAGTCATAGCTATGGCAGCACATCGCCCACCCCGCGATAGCCGCATATAGCCTCTCATCTTTGAACCTTTAGAACCCGATGGATCGAACTACTTAGGTTGGAACATAGACATGCGGACATACTTATGCGCTGAGGAACTAGACGTCACGTTAAACCCAACACCAGAGGAGGAGATTCCAGCTACATACAAATGGCAAACACTTCTTCTCCTTTGACGTCACCTTGATCCTTCACTGCGACAGCAGTATATCCAGGTAGAAGACCCCGCCGCACTCTAGACAGCTTTGGAGGCCTGATTCAAACACGAGGAGACCATATTTTTACCTCAAGCCCGTAGTGAGTGGATCGCTCTTCGTGTCATGGACTTCCCCAATTTTCTTGCATTCAACTCGGAGCTCCACAGGATCGTTGCACAACTCCAACTTTGCGGCGACACAGAAGCAGACACCGAGCTGATTGACAAGACATTGTCGACGTTTCCACCTGTATGCGCAATCTTAGCCCAGCAATACCGCAACATGAGGTTCACGACGCATGCCGAACTCATGTCTTACCTGCTCTTGGCTGAGAAGCAACAACAACTGTTGCTGAAGAACGCCGAATCGCGCCCAGCCAAAGAGATCCATACAAGTGAAGTACAGCGTCAACCGCAGATCTCGAACCCGACAAAAACACACAACTCCAAGCCAGCACAAGGCAAATGCAGCTGGGAGTCACACATTTCTGATGCACTACGCCGAAAACCAAAGGGCAGCTGGAAGCCGAAGCAAGAGTGGAATCGGAATCTCCAAAACCCGAGGTATGCGTATAAACCCAAAAACGAAACATCTTTTCAGCCATCCACTAGGACAGTCAAAGGCATGTGTCATAAATGTGGTCACCTTGGTCATTACGCCAAGAAATGTCATGCCTCCCAGTATGTCTATGAGATGTCTAAAGAGTTGCAGTCACTGAAAGAGGGCAAGAGGGAAACACACACCTTCGATGCACCCTCCCTCACACTCACTGATCTAGACCCAGAAAACTATATGGTCCAGCGAGTAGCGCCAGTCAGCACAGCCAAAATTGCCTTGTTAGACAACGCCTCTACTCACACTATTTTATAAGACCCGTCGTACTTCGAGTTCAAGACTCGAAACGAAACGTGGCAATGTTGTGACATAGTCACAACAGTAGGCACAAGGAACTTCAAGTTCCGTTGTCGTGTTGTAAATTACTACACTATGTAAAAAGATAATATAGATACAAAAAGTGTGGTCGTAGAGTGACCTACAATTTAATTCAATGTGGGAACATTTGGAGCTTGTTAGCCTAGCTTGGATGTACTGCATCTCTTATCTCTAGCTCAGGGGTAGGTAGGTGGCCAGTTGGCTGCTTATTTTCCTGCTCTCACTAGCAAGTGCCAAGCCGCAGCCGCCCGAACAGTTCAACGAGTTCAATGAGACTCGAACTCGGAATCAGTCGGTGGATAACAAACGGGCTCTAACAGCCAACCAAGTCTGCAACTTGGCGATTATCATCGAGCCTGCAATAGTCTTATACTGCTACAGATAAGTCGTTTGTTTCTTAATCTGACTTTACTGTGGACCTTCTTTTAGATGGAAAGGCATCTATGGCTACTTAAATTTGCTTAGCCGTTTCCAATTAAAGAAATGTCATTGAGTTAATGATAGGGAAGGCAAGCTTCTTGATGAAGTTATCGAAAAACATATAAAGGGTAGATGGTTGCCGTGCCTTATGCATTACTTCAGGTCATTATTAGTTTGGATTGTTTCTTCTTAGTTTCTATAGGTTGATAGTATGGCTTCTCAAGACCCTGATGATTGGGAGTTTCCTTTAGCTCACTCACCGGATGATCTAATTCAACTTTCTCAACCATCGACATCAAGGCGGCGTGAGCGAGAGGAAGCAGGGCCTTCTGAGCGTCGTGTTCAACCACGTACCGCTTTTGATCCTCAACAAGTTCCTTTGACAAGTTTAAGAAGTTTACAACCGGAGGCAAGAACTTTAGTAATCGTCTTGGAGGTTGGAGATGTGCTTATCGAAGGCCATCAAGTGGTGTTTGAAGGGTGTTTTCAAAACACTAACGAAGGTCAAATGGTAAACCGCTTGTCCAATGACCTTGGTCATCGTCTTTGGCTTCAAGGCCCGCTCAGACACTTGGGTAGTGAAAGGCGATCAAGTTACATTGCTACTGTTCTTCGTGAGATTCTTGACTTTTTACATGTTTAATCCATCTAGGGGCTGAAGTTGAGACCATTTGTTGTTATTTTTCTTAATATATTTGTAGTTAGTTGTTGTTGTTGAAGAAACCCGGTCTTTAGATTGATGACCAGGTAGTTAGTATTTAAAAATGCAAAGAATAGAAGGGATAGAGGGATGATAAGAGTTGATAAGGGGAAGAATTTGAGCAACCAATGGGGTTTAAGATGCCCATGTGGCCTTTGAATGGGCTGAGGTTAGTTGTGATTGGCTCCTTTCCCCGTTTTGGGGTTGGGTTCTTCCTTACCAAGGAGGGGCTGGACTGCGGGGGCTCTCTCTGGTTGTTTTTGTTGTAGTTTGTTTTGGTTTTTGAGTATGTTGTAGCCCTTGTTGTTAGCTCTCTATGAAGCTATCACTCGGTCTTAGAGCTAAAAGTATGAGTGAACGGCACCTTGTCGAACACAAGGGGGTCTGCTGCCCCATGTTTTCATGAGCAGTAGGTTTGAAGCCTTGTAGCAAGTTGTACAAAGTATATCTAAATGACATCTTTGGTGAGTGTTTGTACACTGTAAATAGCTTTCCAAAGAGCTATCTTATGCTTTATTTCGAGCTTTTGTGAAGTCTTAGCACTAGTTTGAAAGAAGAGGGGTCAGCTGATTTGAGTTTTTGTAAGAAGTAACTTTGATTGCACATAGCGGCTGGCCAGATGGGTTTTTGGAGGTGAAATTTGGTGTGTCTGTGGTGTATTTTAGTGGCTTTTCAAGTAGCTATAGCACGACTCATTCCGAGTTTGTATGAAACCGTAGTGGTATTTTGAATTAGAAGGTTAATCAAGAGTTTAAAAGAGAGTTTGAGTTCGGTTTGTACTTAATGAGAGGTTAGAGAAATGATTTCAAAGAGAGTAAGGGTATATAGGAGAAGGGTATGAAGTGGTTAGGGTATGTAAGGGTAAGGGTATGTGGGATTGTGGTTAATTAGGGAATTAATTATCTTAATCAAGGTTAATTGTGTTAAGTAAGATTAACTAGTCTAATTGTAATTAATTAGCTTAACTAAGATTAAGTGGATTAATTAAGGTTAATCATATTATTTAAATATAATTATTTTAACTATTAATTAATTATTATTAAGCGAAATTAGTTAATTTAATCAGAGTTTAATTAAGGCTTGATTTAGATTAAGGATAATTAATGTTTTGAGTTAAGTTTTTGGGAGACAAGTTCTACAAGACATCTGCATCATGTCTTATTATATGTACATCGAGTTTTATTATACAAGTTGAAGATTGGAGGCCTTTCTCGTATGCTAAATGAGGACTTATGAGTTTATATGGGCTTGAACACAAAATTATATGTTCCATATTCTCCCTTTCCCTCTCTAAACTAAGTGCACCCAAGAACCCTGCGTTTTCTTGAAGCAAAGACTCTCTACACGACACCGTGAGGGCCGGACAAAGATTGTTTTGCCCGGGGGAGCTCCCCTTATCTATGCAGGGGCTATGTTTGCCCCATACGCCCGACGTAGCCTGATCAGCTATCGTGACTTACGGGCCAACAATATCCACGTCTCCATTGCGCGTGAGAACGATGAAGAGGTGCTAGAGCTCAGGCGAGGGCCGACAATCCTCGCCACCGCACATGCGGGAGCCAACGGCCTATACGAGCTTGCTATCAAGCAAGTCGAGCCCCCCTGCAAAGGTGAGGAAGAGGCCGATGGACGCCTTGGAGTGTGTCATCAGCGCCTACCCCCTAGGGGCATGATATCATCGTTCCTAGCCACCAGCAGCAAGGCCAACCTGTGGCATCGCCGGCTAGGCCATCCGGGAACGACGATGATGAGGAAGATGATCCCTCAGCTTACAAGCCATGACCTGTGCACTGACGCGGAGCGCGTGGATGAGTGCCCCACATGCATATAAGGGAAGCTGATAAGACAACCGTCAAGATGGAAGCTCCCGACAGAGATGCGAGCCGCCTTACACCGCCTCCATGGCGATTGGTGCGGTCCCATCACACCTCAATCCGGTCAGTTTAATTACTTCTTTGTGCTTGTTGATGCATCTGGGAGACATGCTGAAGTTTCATTGCTTACAACCCGAAATATGGTCTTCCCTAAAACCTTAGCGATGCTTATTAGATTCCGGAACCATTTCCCTGATAATCAGATTTGTTATCTTCGAATGGATAATGCCTTAGAATTCAAATCCCAGACCTTCGAAGATTTCTGTGTAGCGTTCGGGATAGAATTAACTTACTCAGTTCCGTATGAATACGCCCACAACGGTCTAGCAGAAGCCTATATCAAAGCTCATAGTTAGACCCCTTTTATTTCATGCGAACCTACCGCCCACCTTGTGGGGTCATGCAGTTTTACACACCGTTGTATTACTTAGGTTCAAACCAACGCTTCTACAAACCCAAAGCCCGCTCGAGCTAGCATCCGGTAGAACATCTCATATCGCCCACTTACGCACCTTTGGCTGCGAAGTATGGGTCCATGTTTCTGACCCGAAACAAAAGACTTTAACACCCCACAGAATTAGAGCCATATACCTTGGATATGACTCCCTAAGTATCATTCGATACAAACTCCCCAAGAGTGACGATATTTACAAGGCTAGATTTCAGAACTGTAAGTTTATAGAAAAATTCCCAGGCACCCCATACCTAGCGACCTACAAAGCCCTGAACTTCAAGGATTTAGAAACCTTGACCCTAAACCCAGACCCACGGACTGCTCTAGCTGAAACTGAGGTTAGAAAATTAATCAACCTACAGAACCTGGCCGAGAACATCCCTGATGGATTTCACTCAGGACCTAGGATCATTAGAAGTCTCGTACCTGGTTCAGGTAACCCGGTCCTAGTGACCCCAGCCAAGAAACGAAAAATGAACCCGACCCCCCGAGCACGTGCAGCCATGCACATGCATTACAACCCATCAGAGCCGATTGTAGGAATCCCGTGGGATGATTTCCAATCATTCCTCACCCACCCCGAGACGGACCCAACTACACTAGATCAGGCTAATGTAGTCCAGATTGGCCAGAGTGGGAGAAAGCCTTACAAAACAAATACAAATCCTTTAGAAAACGTGAAGTTTTTGGACCCCTACTAACCAACCTCACAACCAAATCCATAGGGCACAAACTGATATTTACCCGCAAACGAGATGAGCACGGTAAAGTCCTTCGATTTAAGGTCAGGCTAGTAGCCCAAGGGTACACACAGAAACCAGGGATAGATTTTGAGCAAACTGACTCCCCCGTAGTGGACAGTACATCTTTTCGTTACCTTCTAAGCATAGCAGTCCAGCTAACCCTCGAAACCCGTCTATTAGACGTCGTTACAATATATCTATATGGTGACCTAGACACCCAGATTCACATCAAACCCCCACCAGACTTCTTACCAGGTGATACCTCTCCCCAACCCGAGAAGTTTGCTGGATTGAGAATCCACAAGGCCCTATATGGCTTGAAACAAGCCGGCCGTGCATGGTATCACCACCTAAAGTCCTTTCTACTTTCCTGAGGATTCACAACCCACCCAGCCCTACCCTGTGTATTCATCCTCAAGGACGATATCGGTTTTGTAATCCTCGCGATATACGTTGATGATCTCAACTCGATAGGGACATCAACGTTAAGTACATACGTAGAAACATTACTAACCGAAAAATTCGAGATGAAAGTATTAGGTCGCACATCCTATTGCTTGGGTCTACAGATCAAACACTTTGAGGACGGCAGCTGGTTTCTTCATCAAGAAGATGCTACATCAAGACCTACGTCAAGATGCTACGTGTATTCAACATGGAGAATGTCAACGCGCTGTCCGCCCCCATGATCGGCAAGAGTCGCAGCGAAGAAGATCCACATCGACCAGCCGAAGACAACGAGGAGGAGCTCGACAAATCCCAGTACCTAGCAGCCGTCGAAGCCCTACTATACCTCGCCACCAACACGAGGCCGGACATCTCGTTCGCAGTCAGTGTAATTGCACGGCACAACCAGAAGTCCACGGCCCGACATTGGCAAGGCATCAAGCACCTCCTCCGATACCTCCGCGGGACAGAGGATCTCGGACTTCACTACCGAAAACAAGCACCGAGCGACATAGTCGGATACGCCGACTCTGGATTCAAGACCGATCCCGTGACCGGCAAGTCCCAGACTGGCTATATCTTCATCAAGAACGGTGCACCGATATCATGGCGATCAACCAAGCAAACGGTCACCGCCACCTCCACCAACCACGCCGAGCTGCTTGCCTTCCACGAAGCATCACGCGAGGCAGTATGGTTGCGCACCATACAAGAAGCTATTCTTCAGATGAGCGGACTCCCACCTAGAAACAACGCAACCATCATATTCGAAGACAATGCAGCATGAATTGAGCAAGTGTCTTCGGGATTCATCAAGGCTGGCCATGTCAAACACATCAGCCCCCACATCTTTGGTTACACACAAGACCTCACCGAAACTAATCAGATTCAAGTCAAGAAGATCCCATCGGCTGACAACATTCTGACGAAGGCATTACCCACTCCCCAACACCGGAAATTAATCACAGCAGCAGGTATGAGAACCCTGAGTGAATTAGATTCCGAACAATGGCTTAACTCTTTTTCCTTCATATTTTTGAAGTTTTTTTAATGAGGAAGATCATCGTTCGAAAAGGAGTGTTAAAATAGGATGAATGTACATCCATTCACTCCGGGGTTCTTAATCAGGAGCATTCAGCTCACCTACCTGGATTAGGTAGACCTTCTAGTTAACACGCAGTTAACCACCAGCTACCGTTAATCCCGAGGCATTAACCACCAACTACCTACAGTTAACTCACAACTAGCTGAACCTACCGTTAATCCCGAGGCATTAATGCCTCAGAATAAATAAACCAAGGCCTGTGCTCATAGAGACGGTTCATTCTTGTTGTTCATCTGGTTTGTTTGCTTCACATCTCTTAACAGAAACTATAGATTGTTTCTATGCGGATATAGAAACTACAGACCATTTCTAAGTTTTTAATTGTTGGTTAAAATGCAGCACCTGGGTGTGATGACCTAATTGACTTTTACTTTAACAAGAAGGAAGCGGGGTGGGGCCGCCAAATCGGTTTTGGGTTGTCCTACCTTTACTTTCCGGCAAACCACTTGGCACTGAAACCAACGCATATCACCGAATTGGAAGGGACGGAGAGAAGGTAGAGGACCGATAACCGAAATAGGACGGTACGACTTCAATGTCAAACACCTGTCTTGCTGTCACAATCAAAGTAACTAGCCTCAGGGGTTCAGGCCTCCAGTCCATATTAACGTATATCCCAATCAAACATTCACGCGACTCCATAGAGCTTGGAGGAGACACCGTAGATTGACTCAAGGAGTACCATCTCTCCCAACTGGCTCTTGGCGGGTAAGTTAGAACCTCGCTTCGGATTGGGAACACTGACTCAACATAGAAACTCACATCACAGCATCGGGTCGCAGTTAGGGTTTTAACTCTCTGCCTCAGGTCAGCGAGATTTCTCTTCGTTTGAAGGACCTAAATTAAAGTTGGGGGATAGGAGTGGGGGAGGGGATGCGGGCGGGGGCGGGGGCTTCGTGATGGCGGGGATGGAGACGGACGACGGGCCGGCGCGGGTGGGCAGCAAGCGCAACCACGCGCGGTCGGGGGGCCACGGCGGGGGAGGCGGGGCGCGATCGCACGTCAACAGTCAGGTGTGCAAGTACTGGCAGGACGGGCGCTGCTACAAGGGCGACGACTGCCAGTGGGTGCACCCGGGCGGCGCCCAAGGCACGACGGGGCGCGGGGCCAACGCCGGGAACGGCAAGCGCCAGGCCAACAATGCGTACGACGCGCGCAGCGTGATCAGGGATAGGAGCGAGGCGCAGCAGTTGGGGGGCTATGGCGGGGGCGGATTCTCGAGCGGAAGCAACCAGGGGCAGGGGCAGGGGCGGGCGCGGAGCTCGTCCGCGCGGTGGGGCAGGCGCGGCGGGGGTCGGGGCGGGGGCGGGCAGAGGGACGGGCG
>CAXARX010000197.1:0-17139 GCA_963971425.1 Bryoerythrophyllum caledonicum | reverse complement strand
TTCATGGTGGGTGCTAAAAATATGTTTTTGAAATTACTAAAAAGTGCAAGTTTTATGACAAATGTCCAAATTCAATGTACATTTGTGCACTTGGAATTAGAATCATGTCTTGAGGTCCCTAAACAATAGAGCCACTTAAATTGGACGTTAATTCTACATTATGACTATAATTTGATGTAGATTTTGCGTTTCCAATAAAAAATGTCATGCTATGAGAACCCTCAAGAAATAGGGGACTTTAATTTGATGTTGGGTGTTGGATATTTGATTTAAATGTTGTTGAATGTAGCAAGCTTTTGGAGGGGATGTCCAAACATAATCAAAATAAGCCATTTGCTAGAATAAGCGAGTGCAAGTATTGGACATTCATTATGTAAGATGGAGCTTGTGTACTCTATAGCTGTTGTATTTAGAACATCGAAGGTAATAGTATAATTAATGAGTTTTCAAGATCTTTTACTTTATTTTCTAAATTTTTTAGAGAGGGAGAGTGTGTTGTACCTGTGGTCCCCGCAATGATATCCATGACTAAATGGACAGTCAGCAAAGCATTTGGGAGTCTTGTACCAACACAAAATACAGCCACTTATTCACTTTAGGTTGTAGAAGTTGGTATCGTCCACCGTTGTTGAGTTTAGGAAGATTTCATGTTTTCTTAAAAATGTAAACAATTTGTTCCCTTTTACTACCATCTAATACAATTTCATATAATATTATTTAGAATGATATTTTTACCCCTCTATATTTCCAAACATAGACCATTTGGATTCCATGGAAAGTAAGTGCATTGTTGACCCCCTAAGTGGAATCATTCCTACTTCGGTGTTTAATACCAATGTACTTTTATGAAGTGGGTTTTCTAATAACCATGAAATAAACCGTAAAGAAATTATACTTTCCATATGTAAACTACTACGATGACTTTTTGATTTGTTTTAATGCCAATCCGCCATCTAATTCAAATTTAACGTATTGCCCGTTCAAGTGTAATCTTTATTTTATTCTCATAATTATGAATTATTATAATGATTTTCGAAAGGCTAGCGTAATTCTCCATAATTAGAATGAATCGAAATTAAAAATGATCTAGTTGAAGACGCGCACAATAGTTCTTGTCAGCCGACGTGGATGAAGTGCCCGTTCGTCAAGGCATGGAGCTATGGCCCACAGCGCCGAAGTGTGTTGTTTCGGACCTCTAGAACTATATACAGTTAGAAAATTTCCAAATACAAAAATGTACATTACTTTTGAGCATTCCTAGCAAACATTCTATACTGTCTAGTGATAAGCAAAATAAAAACAAGTTGGAAAGATGCAATATGAAATTGAAGTGCCTTTAATATCAAAGGACCCTTCTATAATGATTTTCATTCCAAACGCACAAAACTACATGAAACTTGTACGATTGTCATTTTATTGCTATTCTTAGCACCAATTTAATCATAAATTTGAGAAATAACATCCAAATAATTGAAGTGGCCTTATGGTTTAGGACCTCAATACATGATTCTAATTCAAAACGCACAAATCTACATTGAAGGGAAACATTTGTGGTAGAACTTGCAGTTTTTAGTAATTATAAATCACAACATATTATTTTTTAGGGGCACTTAAATTTCAATGATGGATGTCTTAGAGTATTCAAAATAAAATTTCAAAGTATAGGAATGTTTTGCTACTAAAGTCTCATAGTTGATGTAGATTGAATTTGGAATTTGGAATTACAATTACCTAATTTGAGCTTTGTTGTCCCTTAGCACTTACTTTTGAAGTTGAATATCAATCATTTCGGTGAAAATATGCTAAATTTTACAAAACTCCTTTTATATGAGGTGACAGTTTTCTTTAACCATAGGTGTCATTTTGTTTTTAGTGACGACAACTATGGTCAGAAGAGCCCTACATTTATGTTGATCGAGAAACTCCTCCTCAAATCAAACTGTCTACTTGTGATTCGAAAGACAAGGCAAGAAGCACACACACAATACACAATGATTGAGTAGGAAGAGATGACCTTTTACTCATGGACTTCCCTCCTTAAGAGGTGTACATCTAGTAGTCCCCTTGACTAACCATATGGATAAGTCAACACTCCTAAGACTAGGATCAACCCATGCTATCATCTCCTCACCCACACACCTTATCCTCAAGCCAATTTCCTTTGGCTATTAGCAACTTCTACTCTCCTACTTCAACACTCCCACTTTGCCTATAGCCAAAGTCCTTGAGCCCGAATGCATCTATTGGCCTTTGATGTCTATTTTGTGCTAAAGCCTTCGTGAGTACATCCGCTACTATATGCTCTATGGGACAATATTTTAATTCTATCACTCCTATCTCTAACTTCTCTCTTATGAAGTGATATTGAACATCAATATGCTTTGTCCTCGAATCATGAGTAGGATTCTTCGCAAGAGACATGCTACTTTGATTGTCGCATATAATGGTTGTTGCACCATCTTGTACACATCTCACATCGGCCATTAGTTGCCTCAACCAAATGGCTTCTTTTGTTGCATGACTAGTTGCCATGTACTCCGCCTCCACGGTTGATGTCGCCGTTGTTTGTTGTCGTTTGCTATTCCATGACACGGCCCCCGATCCCACCTTGAAGATGTAGCCCGTGGTTGATTTTCGATCATCCAAATCTCCCGCGTAGTCCGCATCACAATATCCTGTCAACACAATGTCATTGCCACCAAGACATAACTTTGCATCGCTCGTGCCTCTCACATAGCGCATGATTCTTTTGACCGCAACCCAATGCTTGGAGCCCGATCTTGCTATGTGTTGACTAACAACGCTAATCAAATACGCAAGATCCGGCCTTGTTGCAATCATGGCATACATCAAGGAACCCACGGCTTGTTTGTATGGCACGTCTTCCATGCTTTGAACTTCCAAAGCATGCTCTTCTTCGGTAATCTTCACAAGCTTGGAATTGACATCTAATGGAGTGCCAACCGCCTTGCAATCTTGCATACCAAAGCGATTGAGCAGATCCTCTACATACTTGCTTTCGTTCATGGTTATAGTGTGTAGAACAGAAAATTTCTGAATGGAATTTTTGTTTTAAAAGGAGTCAATTACCAGTTCAAAGGAATGAGGGGTGAAGGGTGGATTCAAGAAAGACCGAAGGGTTTGTGTACACTTTGGCCACAATGCTCCAAATTTTTCGGGAGTACTGTAAAAATAGAAAAAAAAACAATTAAAAATATTAAAAATATTCTTGATGTGTATTTCTTGAAGAAGAAGATATTCTATGAAGGAAAAACGTTGGATAATTTTCTAAGTAGGTGAACTAGAAAAGTGCAAAATCTCATGAAAATAGGCACTTTTACATTTTAATTTGTAAAAAATAGGAAAAGATTTTTTTTGAAAAACTAAAAATTTGCCATTGGAAAATAGTTGATGATGATTATATTTCACCAAAAGAATGATCTAAAAACCATCTTCAATGTTAAAAAATTGGGCACAATGGAAGTGATGTTTGTACTCATGTGGAGGGCATAAAATAATATATTTTCAAATTTCCTTTGGTGGATACATGATTCCCAACTATGAAAATATACCATGAAATTTGAGCTCTAAATCATTAAATTTGGGTACTCCTAACGTAGTAAAAACCACAAACTCCTAATTGTGACAAATTAGCTAAATTAAAAATTAATTATAAAACTAATTTTTAAAAATTTCAAAAAATAAAGGATCTGATTAAAGTCAAGTTAGGCATCTCCAATAAAAATTTCAAAATTATAGGATTCATGCATCAAAAGTTATTGCCAAAAACAACATTGTCACTCTGATCGTGACGTGAAATAGGACCGGTCTTTCTTGAACTCACCCTGAAAGCCAGTAAAACGGAAGCATGCTCCGTTCGTAAACGAATTATAATGAAGACGAAAGAGATAATTCAAAGACTCAACTTCCGGAACTAGAGTGCCCGTATCAGCCAAGATCAAATTCCATTTATGTGAGAAACAGACAACATTTCCGTTTCGTGGTTCAGTTGCAGCTCCATTCCAGTGGTTCTTTCCGTGCGGACGGACAGTGTTGGAGAGTTCAAGTCCGTCTTCAAAGCGGAGAAGTATGCCGATTGACTACTCATTGCTTAAGGTCCGTTGCAATAACGGAACGGACAATACTCCGTTTTTGGATAATCTGTTCAACGGTTATGGCAGTTAGAGCAGTTAATTAGATCAGATCTGAAAGGGTACACCTGTTAGTTAGAGGAAGTATAAATAGCTTGAGAACGATTACATTTGTTGCCACACCTTCCAGAAGAGATGGGTAGCCAGGGGAGCAAGAAAGCATCCTCTTTATTTTAGATTTGAGATAGATATTGAGTTAAGTTGTAAAGTGAATAGAAGTGTATAAAGCTGTGGATTAAAATAATAAAAGTGCAATTGAAAATAAGTTGTGTGTATGTGTAAAGCTCTGTGTGAGAATATACAAATAGTAAGTGAAGTAATATTGAAAATTGAATTGGATTGAGAATTAAAGTGGAGGAGAATTGAAGTAAATTGAATTGAGTTAATATAAAAAGTAAGAAGAATACAAGGAAGACTGAAGTGAATGAATACATTGAATGAATGTGATTAAATTAAGCAAAGTTAACAATTGATAGTGACACATAACGGATGGCTCATTAGTAGTGATTCTCCTGTGGTTTGATCCCACATATACGGTGATTTAGCAATCACGAACAATGACAATCTACATAGTGCGCGCTCGCCTATCTCTCACAAAGTCTATTCCAAGACAAAAATGAAACTCTCCAAGGTCGCTCATATCATACTCTCTTTCAAACATTGCTTTCATTGCTTGCATTGAGGTTGTGAGGGTAGCTAGGATGATCAAATCGTCCGCATATATCATGATAATGATCACATGTTGTCCCTCTTGTATGAAATAAAGACTATGATCTACAATGCTCCTATAGAAGCCGTTTTGTATAAAAAAGGTGTCAATATTTTGATACCACGCTCTCGTTGATTGCTTCAACTCGTACAATGATTTCTTCAATTTCTACACAAAGTTCTCTTTACCTTCTTCTACAAATCTCTCGGGTTGCACCATGTAAATGTCCTCGTCTAAATCAGCGTTGAAGAACGTCGTCTTCACGTCCATTTGATGAATCTCGAGGTCTAGTGCGGCTCCAATTGCAAGAATGCACCTAATAGTAGTGAACTTAGCTACGGGTGCAAAGGTATCAAGGAAATCAACTCCCTGTACTTGCGAATACCCCTTTGCTACTAGTCTTGCTTTATAACACACAACATAGCTAGATGCATCCTTCTTGGCCCGGAATACCCATTTGCACCCAATAGAGGTGCCATTCTTTGGTAAAGGAGTAAGCTCCCACGTGTCATTGGCCATCAATGATTTGTACTCCTCATTCATAGCTAGCTCCCACTCGTTTGCATTCTAACCTTGCATGGCATCTTGAATGGTCAATGGACCATCTAAAACCGCAACATTTGTATGTTCCTCTTCGTTAGGTTGAAAGATATGGCTCTTCCACCACTCTCCAGGAGGCTTGCGCAATCTCTCAGGATATCGACGATTGCTTGAAGAAGTCTCTCCATTATCATCGCTTGATTCCACTTGTACAACAACATTCTCTATACGAGGAGCTTCATCTCGATCTTCGTCACCTCTATCTTCATCTTCAAGATCAATGACATGTTCTTTGGAAGAATGGTCCACAATGACTTCGCCTTCAATACTCCTACTTCAACCATTATCCAGAGGCGTTGCAAAGTTTGAATCTTCATAAATAGGAACATCTCGAGATTGAATAATCTTCTTGGTTTCGACACACATCAAGCGATAAGCCTGGGTACCTTCACAATATCCTAGAAACAAACATTTGTGTCTCTTTGCTTCGAGTTTGGTTCTACGAGAATCGAGTACCTTTGCAAATGCAATGCATCCAAATGTACACATGTGAGCAATACACGGTTGCCTCCCACTCCACGCTTGCTCGGGTCCCATATCTCGAACCGCACTTGTCGTGCACCAAATGCGAGTGTAGACCGCCGTTACCACCGCTTCCGCCTACAAGTCGAAATCTAAGTTTTGAGCATGCAACATACTCTTCACCATCTCCACAATAGTTTGATTTGTTCGCTCCGCAACTCCGTTTTGTTGAGGCGTGTATGGCGCGGATGTTTGCCTTGGAATGCCTTCATTCTTCAAAAAATCGTTGAATTGCTTGGACCTATATTCACTGCCATTGTGGGAGCAAAACACTTTGATCTTGAACTCCGATTGCTTCTCCACCAAGGCCTTGAACTCTTTGAATTTCCCAAAACACTCACTCTTTGCTTTGATCGGATAGAGCCATATCTTGCGTGAATAATCGTCAATGAATGTGACAAAGTATTTCGAGGCCTCCATAGAAGTGGTCTTCATGGCACCACATACGTCGGCGTGCACGAGACCTAGAGGTTTGGTTGCACGAGTAGCCATCATTTGCAAAGGACAAGCGTTGTTGTTTGCCCTTCATGCAACCTTCACAAGTAAAAGGACTCACATTTGCTTGCAATATGTCCATGCCGGTGACCATACCTCGAAGCGCTTGCACACTTTTGACATTCAAATGTCCGAGTCGACGATGCGACAACTCCACCCTGTTGTCACTTGATTTTCCCAATGCCGCCGATACACCCGCATGCACTCTCGAGAACTTGATATGATACAAGTCATTGTCTTCTTCAATGATGGCAAGTTCCTCTCGATTTGATGACATCACAAAGCATCCTTCGTCACTAAATTCGACTCGCAATTTCTTGGACACGAGGTGACGTACCGAAAGGAGGTTGGCTTTCAACTTCGGTACATGTAACACATCTTTGATAGAGTTGGCGACAAAAAGATGCACTCCTCGAAACTTCAATTTCTACGAATCAAAATTTGAGGCCCTTGTGCGCCCCTGCAAAAACAAACCGCTGGCATGGCTATAAACTCATGCTTCGCCCCTTTCCAACGCACCCAAAACCGACCCTCCACCATGTCTGTAGCCCATTTGAGACGCAAACAAAGTGCTACAACTCCGAATGAATTCGTCATGCTCATGAACATCATGCCCACCTCATCGGTCGTGGGCACCTGGCCAACGAACGGGGTCGGCTCAACTCGAGCAGGCGTCTTGCCGTGGTAACTGGCGTGGCTCCCGCGGTAGCCCACAAGGCCATACGGCTGTACAACCCCGAGGAAGTGCCGGTGGAAAAAAAGGTGGGGAGGCCAAAGCAGACAGTCGACCCGATTCTGGCTTCCAAAATTCGTGAGCTAGTCGTCAACGCACACAAGAACGGAGTGCCTATGCACTCCAAACTCCTTGCGACTGAGCTTGCAAAGCGCGGCGACGTCGTAAAAATTCATTTCTAAAGATTTTAGTACCACCCTCCCTCTCCCCCAAATGCCCATGATTATCGCTCCTTGGCTTGCTCCTTGGCCAACTGCCACAGGGCAGCTCCAATAGCTATGAAATTTTGAGCAATTCATTCCCATAGGTAGGCCTTTCATTTCCAAGTTCCAGATTTTAATTTGGTTGGGTTTATGGAACTGGGCAGTCAATAGTGTAAGGAGTGCATCTTTTTGTCGCCAACTCTAGTGATGGTCTTGACACGACCCCTCACCTCCGTTTCAACAACAATAGAACCCTTGCCCACGGCTTCAAGAACCGTATCATCTCTCAATATCACATTCTTGAGAGGCATAACATAATACGAATGAAAGCAAGATCTAGTCAGTGACATATGGCTTGTGGCACTGAAATCCATGATCCAATCAATTACACTACAATTGCATGTCACACCGCTTGCCATGAATGCATACTCATCATGGCCATTGCTAACTCGTGTATTATTCATACTCTCCTTATCATGATTCTTTTTCTTCAAACAATTATTGGCAATGTGACCTTTCTTACCACAATAAAAGCACACGCGCTCGCTATTGCTCGATCCAACACCACCTTTAGATTGCTTTGCAAAGAAGGCCACTCCATCACCACGAGACTCGCTCTCCTTGCGTCGCGAGAGTTCATGCAACAATCGAGATGTGACATAATCAAGAGTGAGCTCTTGAATCGGCCTAGTCTCCATAGCCACAATTAAATAGTCATATAAAGACGGCAAGCTCTCGAGAAGCATCATGACAATGTCGCCGTTGGAAATGGCCACATCCGCACCGTTGAGTTGATCGGCGAGGGCTTTGACCTTGTTAATATGGGCCAACATGTCGTCGTCTTCTTCCATCTTGATAGTGAAGAACTTGCGCCGTAGAAAAAGGATGTTGGCCAAACTCTTGGCCTCGTGGATATTATAAAGCTTCGCCCATGCTTCGGATGATGTCTTGCAAGATCGAATATGTGAAAGTTGCGAATCTGCAAGATTTAAAGCAAGAATGGCAAGGGCTTTCTTCTCTCTCCTATTGTATGCAAGCATCACTCTAGCGTTAGTGGACGAGTGAGGAGGTTCCTCACTACCTTCTACAATGTCCCATAACTCCTTTTTGGCCAACACCATTTCCATCTTGATTTTCCACAAGTGGAAATTGACACCATCGAATTTATCTACTACTTTGGGACCATCACTCTCAAATGAAGCCATGTTCCTCACTTAAGAATCCTCTTCCTACTAAAATCACCCTCAAGAGAAGATAGAGAATATGTTTTTGCAAATTTTGATATATTGGAGAAAATGAGATCTAGTTAAGCACCTTTGTGCTTCTAATGGGTAGAAGAGTGTCCTAAACACTAAATCTCCTCCTTTTTAATTTGTACAAATACTAGAACAATTTTAAACTTCGTGAACGTCAACTAAAGTGATTTATATTTTAAAATAATTTGTATCCCATTCAATGGCAAAGAATTGGGACTAAACCCACCTTCCTTCTTATCTCGACAAATATTTGAATAACTTTAGAAACGGTGAATATAATGTAAACTGGTTTGAATTTAGACTAGATTTTATTTACAAATTAAACGCGAAGGAGGTGGGCCTAGGTCCACTTCCCTCTTGTGAATCGTACAAACATTTAAATTAGTTTAGAGACATAAATATAATGTAAAGTGATTTTGATTTTAGACTAATATTTTTATGATTCAAAGGGGGGTGGGCCTAGGCCCACTTGAGTCTTCTAAATTGCACAAACATTTGAATGAATCTAGACACCTAAACATAATGTAAACCGGTTTAGATTTTATATTAATTTTTTAATGAATGAGAAGGAAGCAGCCGGGGGGTAGGCCTAGACCCATTCCTTCTTTTTAAGTTGTAGAAATAATTGAATAGTATTAGAAACCGTGAATAAGAATAAACTGATTTGAATTCTACACTAGATATTTTTTTATGAATGGAAGGGTGATCCCGGGGGGGAGGTATGAATTGAAGGAAAGTAGACCTAGGTCCACCCCTCTCTTCTAAATTGCATAAACATTTGAATGATTTTAGAGGGCGTGGACATAATGTAAACTAGTTCTAATTTAAGATTAATTCTTTTTAGTATATAGGAGGGAGTGGGCCTGGACCTAGGCCTAGACCCATTCCCCCTCCTAAATTGTATAAATAATTGAATATTTTTAGAAACCATGAATATTTTGTACTCTCGTTTGAATTCTAGACTAGAGTCTTTTTTAATAAAGTTCATATAAAATAGTTTTTTATACTTGTTTTGCTTCTCACTTGTTTCGATTTTTTATTGAAGTAACTTGTGATACCTATTCTTTGTGACAGTGACGTAGAAGTTATGTTGTTTTGAAATTAAAGAAGGAATATAGAATAGTACATTTTGATGTTCTATGGTAAGAATTGGGATAAATTATGTTACAAGCAATAAATTTTAGATTTGTACTAGAAGTTGGCATAAGGTTAGAAAGTTGAGGTGTTTGATAACTAATTATGTTTTATAAACCACCAATTTGGATCTGAAGAACATGAGCACATAGGAAATTGTTTTGCACCATTGAAATAAATTTATGTCCATTTTATAAATGATGTTGATACATAGTTGTTGTAATATTACATGCTTCCTACTTTGGTGTTTTGAATTTCATTCATGAATGTTTGAGTTATTTGATTTCAACAAATGTATGAATTAAAGTGCATTCTAATAGATTCGATGTTGAAAGGATTTTTCATATGAAAATGTATATATTAACCGCTTAATGTCTTCAACGTATGAAAATGGTTGTCTACTGTGGATTTCAATGTTATACATATAATTCAATCTTTAATTGTCTCTTCGATAGTTATTGTATAAATTATGAAGTAAAAATTCAAAATAATATTTTCTGAATTTGCAAATTGCATTTTCACAATATGTGCATTACATCAATGAAATGTTATATTCCAAGGTAGGCAAATTTTAAATATTTTTGTAATGGTGATGGTTTCAAATTCAAACCTTTTTGCGCTTTTAATTCATTGATAGAATTTTCAAAATTTTAACATGCCCCGAAAAAAGAAATCAAATGACTATATCTTGAAATTGTTAAAATTTTCATCATAGGTAATTTTAATACGCCACATGTACTTTTAACGAAACAAGTGTTAATAGTAAATGTGAAGAAACTCTATTATTGATTTATATGAATTATCTTTTCTTTGCCAACCCTTCAATATGACAAATATGTCTTTAAAACATGCATTCTGAAATAGAATAGAAAGCTTGCAAATTCTAATTTGGGTGTATGAGATGTCATGTAGGACCCATGGATTTATATCATTGATTTTCAATCCTAATTATTCATATTGACAAGTGTCACTGCCCAAGTCACTTATTATTGAGTCGGATATTTTAGGTTTATTCAAACCTTTAACCAATCAATTATTCTAGTGGCCATATTGTCCTACTCAATCCTAATCATCTAGTGTTGTTACCATCCATTTCCGACGATATCCATTTATCCTTAAGTCTCTTGGACTTCACATCCCTTTGACAAAGCTTATTGAATAAATAAGAGACTTTGAAAATGGCAAAATTCCAAAATATTTCTATAAGACTCCTCAATTTACTCAAACATTAGTATCTTCCATTATTTTAAGCTATCAATCTTTAATTTTCGCAAGTTTTCTAAGTATAATTTTCACTACTTGTTCATGTCTCATAACACTTCAACATAATACAAATGAAAAGAAAATAATATTTGCTCATGAACCTTTCCAAGATTTCTTTTTTGTTTCTTATAATGCCTAGAAAGGAAATAAGATTCGTCAGGAGCTTGTGTCCATAGAGGCGCATATTCCACTAATGATAACATTAACTATGTTTTCGTAGTCATAACATACACAATAGATTGCCATACGTACAAGACATCCAAATTCATTGAAATATTCTGATTTTTTCTATTAGATAACTTGTAAATTTATTTGAAGTATGCTCAGAAGTATGTGAGATCTTTTTAAAACCTTTGAATTCCACAAGCTGATGTTTAATGGACATTATTTGACTCCAAAGTAACTGTTATCTAATCCACAAGTACATTTTAAATTAGAGAACATGTGATTGAATTTCAAAGTGTACCTATTTATCACAAATTCTCCACACAAAAGTATTGCAAAATCACAAAAAAAAACTTAAAGCATATCAAAAACCTAATCCCATGGCCATAGCCCACAATGAATTTACTCAAAGGTTTTATATGAGTTCCTATTGATCATGTGCAAGCTATGACTACTTGATGTAAATCCAGAAGATTGGTTATCTAACACTAGAATTGCTTCCACTTCTCCATAATCTATATCACAACCTTCATGGTCTACTTCTATACCACTACCAATAATGGCCCTAATTCCATTCAACTCAACAACTTCTTTCATTGATGGTCTACAATGTCTATCATCTGCCAAACACTTTGATGCAAGTTCACCTACTCTTTGCATTTCCGCAATAATTTTGTCCCTTTCTCTTGCATCCTCATTCAATAATTGACAATCCGCTATAACCTCAATACTTTTCTTCTCTATGAAAGGAAATGCCAAACTTTTAAGACTCGCACATTCTTCACCTCTTGCAAGATCAATTGGCTTCAAAGATGTTATAAGCTCCAACAACACCATTCCAAAACTGTATACATCACTCTTATCCGTCAATTGAAAGTTTTGGAAATAATCGGGATCAAGATACCCTATAGTTCCTTGTACCATTGTTGAGACATGACTTGCATCGGGTTTCACAAGTCTTGATATTCCAAAATCCGCAACTTTTACATTGAATGTATCATCCAATAATATATTGGAGGTCTTCACATCCCGATGATAAATGGGCGGATATGCTGCTGAATGCAAGTATCTGATCATCATATCACCCATACCATTCCAAATTCATAAATAAAATAAGTCAATAATGTATAAAATAATAGGATTGTGTCACTAAGATTGAAGAACTATAAGTAATAAAAAATCACAACACTAAATGTATTATAGAAAAGAAATTGTATATATTAAATATAGCTATTTCTAAGCTATTTTGTTCAAATCTAGGAATCATAAACTTCATTTTTAAAGTGCTAATCTCATCTTCTAAACATAATAAAAACCATGAAATTTGAAATATCATTTATACCTCAAGGCTTCAGCTGTATCCACAGCAATTTGCAATCTCTTTGTCCAACTCAAGTGCTTTCCAAACCGTTTACTATGCAAGTGTTGAAATAGGTCTCCATTTGACACGTACTCGTACACAAGCATTGGAACCTCCACTTCAAGACAACACCCATGCAATTTAACCAAATTGCGATGATTCACTTGTGAAAGCAAAGACACTTCATTCAAGTATTGTCTTGATCCTTCAATGTCCACCCGATTGGCCTTCTTAATAGCAACTTCAACACCACTATCAAGTACGCCTTTGTATACAATACCAAAACCTCCCGATCCAAGTTTAGAGTTATCTGAAAAATTATTAGTAGCTCTTTCAAGCTCCTTCAAAGTGAATAATGTTGTTGCTTGGTTTTTGTAATCTTTCATCTTCGCAATGTTTATTTGCAAGAAATGGTTTAAGGTCAAGCTTTTACTGGCACGTGCACGTTGCCGAAGCCAATACACTAGTACTGTAACTAGTATAATGATTGCCATATTTAGTCCAATTACAACACCTGCACAAATCTCACAGAATACATATATATTAGTACATTGAGTAATGTTAGTGGAATTCTTCATAGAAAGAATATTCAATATTAATTTGGAAAAGATAACATGACAATTTTTTTGAAAGAATACTCAAATTACAAAGAATATTTGACATTGAAAGAGATTCTACTAGAATAGTGGAATTGCAACAACTAATTTGCTACAATTTTCTCTCACTTTAAATTGGTACATAATGGATTGTTTATTTGTTTGTCATTTAGTACATGGTTGATTTTACATCATGTGATTGGAAGCATTTTTAAGGATTCAATCTTTGTAGCCCACAATCCTACATTTATCCACAGACCTAAAATGTAGGAAAGATTTACAATTTGAGATATTCTGAAATGTACACGTTATATATAGGAAAAAAGTAGAAAAGTAATAAAATTTTCCATAATATGTACAAATTTAGAGACATGTATGAATGTATGAATATGTATGAATAGGGATGTTAGAGTTGTATAAATGAACAATATTGATATGTAAATAAGGAAAAGGGTGGTAGAGTTACATACAAATGTACAAAAAGGGCGAGTACATCAAAGGGATTACTTATGTCTTGTACATTTTGAATCCTTCCAAACCCAGTTAACCCTCATGTTTGATCAAATCATCCAAAGAGACTGACACAGCATTCATGGTTCCTCCGTACTCACCAACAATGATAGTAGATTTTCTCTTCCTCTCTTTCCCAACATCTTTTACTGCACTTTGTGGCGTTGGAGAAGGTGATAGCGAAGTGATGTTCATGAATGACAAAGCTGCCAAACGGGGCCCGAGTCAAGTATATATGAACGCAATAAAGAAATTTCATATCCTAAACCGCTTGCACAAGTGCGTCCCAATGAGCAGATAGGACCCTCGTCATGGAGCAGTTTGAACGGAGCATATTCTCATTATCCTCAATAGTAAGACTCAAGACTGTCCTCTCGAAAGCACAACACGCAAAATGATCGGAATCCAATATTGCTTGCAATATGTGATGTCAATCACTAAAATAACAGAAATTTAGAATCACGGTCCTACGGGAGCAAGAATGAGCATAACGACGACAATCGCGAAGGAAGAAAACTACTAACACTAAAGAAATAAAAAATTCATTGGGTATTAGGATGCAGTGATCATACTCTTATTGCCTTCAAACTGAAGCTCCAATGTTGGAGATCCTGCAACAGACGCATCCACCGGTTGGGCATCACCCATAGAGTGGCAGCCGCTGAAGTTAGGGTCGGTGAAATTGTTGAGCTCCAGCGGACAAGCCCACCGAGTAGCACCTGAATCGTTCACATTCCCAGCAGTGCCATTACAGATATCGCTAGCAGAGGAAACTATCGAGCAGGAACCATGTATATTGTCGGGGCAATTCAGAAGTAGAATCGAGGTGTTCGTCATTTTCAGACCATCAAACCTGTTTGGGTCGAAGGGTCGACAGATAGCTTCAAGCATGGGTATCAGTGCCATGGTTTGATTCCAGTAATCTATTTCCATGACCTTGTACACATCGTTGGAAAACGTGGCATTCAAGGTGAAGTTGAGGTATAAGAATTCGTCATCTCACAGAAACATGAAATCGGGGTAATTCGTGTAGCATTGACCAACTGTGCTAGTCGCGGCCTGCAGAACAAATGGAAACCTGATCTCCACTCCATTATTTGTACCACATGTCCTCGCGGGGCAATATCCAGAGGCATATCCACCGTGGCACAGCCTTATCAGGGAATTTACCATGGCAAACGCACATGCTATCTTCACAGCCATGGCGAAGCGCACAGTCTGGAATCCACTTCCAGACAAAAATACCGACTGGATTCTGAAGAAGATGTACAACAATTATCTCCATTAATTAGATGCAAGTTTCCTTCACTTAATATTATGACACATAGTCCTACTTAGGGTGTTTACTTTGCTGACTGAATTCGATTCTTTCACCTTTGCAGGAGAATGAAAAGCGATTCGATACACGACTGCCAGTCTTAGCTTCAGTGAAGGGCATCGAATACAAAAAAGGAGTTGTTCCTTACTTGATCATTCAGACCCTGATGACTAAGTCTACCAGCTCAACTTACACATAGTACCCGGAATGCTAACAAACAACTGGAGTGAAACAGATGTGGAACATAGACAGGACATAGGGATGGATAGATGGCATGCCTAGCCTGGTATGCAGATGTGATCGAAGCGAAGTCGACTACCGACACATCTTCAAGCCGCAAAACATCAAAACTCCCTTGCGTCCATAACCGGAACTAGCTGGTCAAAATCCCGCCACAGGGATACGATGATCGACATTCGGCAACATCCACACCTTTCGGCTCTGTGAAGTTCGCTCAATTTGTCTTACAAATGTAACCAGACGTTGTCATTTCCTGCCAGAGAATCTTTTCTGATGCTCAGCTTTGCGCGTTATAGCAAGAAAAACTGAGTCGAGCCACGTCTTTTCAGAAGTGGATACGGCGTTAGTTTCGGGACTTGCAACTTGGATCTGGTAGCCCTCGTCACTCAGGCTCCCCGAAAGGTGTCAGCAGTTTCGCTGGCTGAGTAATGGGCGTTGGATCATCTTATTAAGATCAACAGCGTAGGAGAGGCTTCGGAATGGTGGGCATGCTGCGAGGCAGCCCAACCCCGAGTCACTGTGTTTTTTTTATTTTCTTAAATAAGAATAAATAAAAACCTGGGAAATGTATACATTAGCTCCCATTCAGTCAACTCCTCTGCGAGCCAACTCCATATCACATCTCCTCCACAACTCATAAGTCCACTACATCTTTCAAAACACATAAATGAAGAGGGATTACATTCAATTAACCTTTAAATGTCCATGACCTTCTCCGCAGTCGGCAGTTTGCATAGTTGTATTATAAAATGTATTTAGAAAGAGCATTTTGAACTAGATAAATGAACAAAAGTTAAACGCTATGAATCTTGGATTCTATCCATACACTTAGATCTATGATTGTAATTACCAACATGTTTCTATAACATTTGAAATGCAAAATTTGAAATTGTGTAGTAATTCAATTACAAATAAAAAATTGACAATTTGAAGATGAAATTTGTTTCAATTGGTTGAAATGTAACATTCTAAGAGTTATGATTTTTGGAAATTTTTTTGATACTTAATTTTATGAAAATGTCTTTTAAGGGGCATGTTTTTAATCAATTTTTCCAAATTGGTTAAATGAGGATATTGAATACCAAATTGATATTTCTTTGTGCTTACTCAAATACAAATACAGTTAGGGTCGGTGAAATTGTTGAGCTCCACCGGACATGCCCACGGAGGGGCACCTAGCTAGTTCACGTTAACACTAATTTTGTTAAAATGGGGTATTCCATTAGAATGGCATGTTTTAAGATGGTTCACCTGAGAAAAATGCAGGAAAATATGACATTGAGGAGTGTAAAATAAGTTGATTTGGGTTTATTATGGACCAAATCAGCACGTGAGGGTCCTAAAATTTGCAACCCTAATCACACAACACAAATGCACGTCAAAATGACACATAGACTACCGCCATTTTGACAAACTTGGTGTTCATTACAGATATCGCTGGCAGTGGAAACTATTGAGCAGGAACCATGTATATTGTCGGGGCAATTCAGAAGTAGAATCGAGGTGTTCGTGATCCTCAGACCGTCAAACCTGTTTGGGTCGAAGGGTCGACAGACAGCTTCAGGCACACTGGGTACCAGTGCCATGGTTTGATTCAAGTAATCTATTTCCATGACCCTGTACACATCGTTGGAAAACGTGGCGTTTAAGGTGAAGTTTTGAGGTATAAGAACTGGTCATCGCACACAAACATGAGATCGGGGTAATCCGTGTAGCGTGAACCACCTGAGCTAGTCGCGCCCTGTAGAACAAATGGAAACCTGATCTGCACTCCATCATTACTTCTACCACATGTCTCCGGCACGAAATATCCGGAGGGGCTTGCACCGTGGCACAGCCTTACCAGGGAATTTGAAATGGCAAACGCACATGCTATCTTCACAG
>CAXARX010000196.1:0-25256 GCA_963971425.1 Bryoerythrophyllum caledonicum | reverse complement strand
CCCCAGCCCGATTGCTCAGATTGGACGGTCTTCTGCGACTGCCCTCATGCGACGGCCACGATTAGGCGTGGGTCCGACTGCCGCGGCTCGGGTACGTATTTCCTAAACCGCCCGACTACCCTCAGCCCTATATAAAGGAAGGCTCCTTTATTTCTTATTTACCAAGCTCTTCCGCTTCTTCTAGAAACCCTTGTCCAATCGTGCGTAAGCAGATTTGCTAGGGTTTTTTGAGGCAGGAGGAGTTTGATTTTTTACCGGGGGACATTTTTGAATTTTCTATCCACAGCCATGAATAGATACAGCGGTTTCAAACGACCACCGAAGAGGCAAAGAAGCGGTCCACCAAGCGAGGGTAGGCCAAATGTGGAGGGAATATCTGGAGCTATGGGAGACCTTAATATCACCCAACCCACTTCTGGTTCGATTGCTACAGTTCAAAGGGGCCCACCACAACGCACCGAAGTAATTGGAAGCAATACCACCGATCAAAGCAGTTCAGTCGCACAATCTGATTCTCTCTGCGGTTCTTCTTCTAGAGGGTCCTAGGGGAAGAGAAAGCACCTTAGCTCGGAGGATAGGGCTCAAGTTCGTGTAGTTTCAAAAGAGTGCATGCAGTTCATGCAAACATGTGGTTTGAAGTTTTACCAGATGAAAAACAAGGAGTTTTTGGAGACAAAATACTTACACCATGGCGTACATGGATTGCCTCAAGTTGTGGAGGACATGAAGATGCATTTGTTAGAGACACTAATGGCGAGTGTGGAGTTTTCCGAAAACGCAATGAAAGATGGGTTTCATGAATGGTTGACTCAACAGGTGCAACAAGCAGTGTACAACCCGGTGCAATGGTACCATGTTGTGATGGAAGGGGCATCAGGTTCGAAGAATGTGGAAGATCAAGAATTACTAAAGCTCGAATGGTGGATGAATTATGCAAAGAAAGTGAAGAAAAGTGTAGGGCGCACTCCACCGTGGGCAGAGGGACTTTTAACTGCACATGTAGCTGCACATGGTCGAACAGGGATGATGTGGATCCCTAGGTCAGCTGATATATCCGTTAAATCGGGACGGGTATTACAAGGAGCATATGGAAAGGTGCGGAGGGTTACGATTCATAATTACCCTCTGATTCCAAGTACAATTATGTTTGCTGAGAAGGTGAGCAAGCTCGTGGACAAGGACAGAAGGCAAGCGAGAATAGACCAGTCGACGGAGGCTTTGGTCAATCCGGTAGACCATCCAGGGATGATCAAGATTTGTGCAATATTAGCAGCCAATTTTTCAGCTTTCACATTATGGTGGAATGGGGAGTCCATGGCGTCAATGTTCAATATTGACAGGAACTATGATCGCAACACTCATCCTAATGACCTTTTGGGCCAATGTGGGATGGATATCGAGGTGCGACAACGCATTGTAGCATTTCAAAGCAAGCGTGCATATTTGGCATGGGCATTGTTGAACATCATCGATGTGTTGCACAAAAGTCGTGTGCAGCACAATGACTTAAGTGTATCCAACATCCTTTTCCATTTCCCGTTTGAGTTGCCTGATACTGTATACATTGGCGTCTGCGACTGGGGTATGGCATCTTGGCTTGGAGAGGAGCAAATTTCTAAATATGGAGTGAAGTCAAAAGAAGAGTATGAAGAGCACTCCTCTAAGCGATATTGGGTTGCACCTGAATTGTGGTATTATTATCCCACATTGGTGGATAATAAGACAGTTCATCCAGGCACAGCTCCAAGTAAGCATACTATGAAGTCAGAGGCCTTTGCAGTGGGGATGCTTGCCAAAAAGATTTATGATGAAGATGTAACTTCAAAAATGTTCAAAAGCATGTCTCATAACATGATGCGGTTTGCAGAAGTGTTGAAGGAGCTAATTCATCCGGATCTAGAGAAGCGTTCAACTGTGGCCCATGCCGTGAATTTACTGAAGGCACATCCTTTTAATTTTGAGACTCTAGTGGAATGTTATCGATATAATATATAGGTTATATTTGATAGTGTAGGGTTTATTTGGGATTTTTTATTGTAGTTCTACATATATGATCTTTTAGAGTACTTTACTTTAGCATTATTTGGAATTTTAGAAAGTAATGCAAATGTAAATGTATTGTTTCATGTATGAAAAAAATGTTATTTTTGTACATAAAGTTGATTGTATTGTTTCATCAAACTTCATTCATTTATTCATTGTATTGCTTGTTTTGAATAATGAAGCACAAAAAATTGTATATCTCTAGATAATTTATAAATTTGTTGAATGTACACATATAGGTATTATGGAAACTATTATATATTAATAGACTTTAGAAATGACATTCATCTTAATAGACCACTGCCAATGAATTAAATATTTTGCAGGATCTGAATCATTAGATATGGCCAAACGAGTAAGTGTGCTCTATGGCCTTCCGATATAGTCGGACTATGGCCGTCCGATCTGGATAGTGAAGTGAGGCAAGCACATCTGGACCGTCGATTTGGGGAAGACGGGTTGGGGCAGTCGGAATGGGGAAGTCGGCTGGAGGCAGTCGATTCCACATTTGATCTAGGGCATTGGATTGAAGGCAGTTGGGATGGGGCAGATGAGATTTGGCAGTCGGGATGGGACAGTCGGGTGGAGGCACTTGATTCTACATTTGATCTGAGCCATTGGATTGAAGGCAGTCGGCTGAGGCAGGCGGGATTTGGCAGTCGAGATGGGGCAGTCAGAACGAGACAGTCGATTCGACATTTGATCTGGGCCATTGGATTGAAGGCAGTTGGGATGGGGAGACGGGATTTGGCAGTCGTGATGGGGCAGTCGAAATAGGACAGTCGGGTCGAAGCAGTCGATTCCACATTCGATGTGGGCCATTGGATTGAAGGCAGTGAAAATAGGGCCGTCGGCAAAAGGCAGACGAGATGGGGCTGTCGGGATAGGGCAGACGGGATTGGATAATTCCACTTACTATGGTAAGAAACCAAAGTTGAAATTGTCTGCCACATGATTTCAGTGACACGTGGAGGTACCACGTATGATTATGGACACACGCAAGACATCCACAGTGGCATACATGGTAAGTAAATTACCCCTCCTCAGTGAAACAATAGCGTTGACCCTAGGTTGACCCTATACTGTCATGACGGAAGGATCCGACACGATACAATGGGCACAACACGACACGACACGACATGAACGACATGACGAACAACCCTGATAAACACCACTGCATCACTCCCTGCTAGGTACCGAATTCAAAACTATGAAGGCAAAATTTTGTAAGCGAAACTAAGCATGCAAAATGTTCTTGTACACAAGTATTTCTGTATCAATGCCGTACCTCACTTTCTAGTTCGGTCAAAAAAAACAGTTAAATTTTTCAAGAATTTTGTGACAAGTCGATTCCACGGTCGAAGTGAGTTCTACGTGAAAATTACATTTTGGCACTGAAAGTGCCGAACCAGGATTGGAAAAAATCAGATGAATTCAAGAAAATCTATAGGAATAGCTGTGACAACCGCCAGAAACAAGGGGTGCTTAGAGCAAGCAAGAATTTCAAATGAAATGGAAACTTCAGCATGGTTGATGATAAACTCCACTGCATCACTTCTTGCTGGGTACCGAACTCAAAACTAAGAAGGCAAAATTTTGTAAGAGAAACTAAGCATGCAAAAAGTTCTTGTACACAAGTATCTGTGTATGCCGTACCTCACTTTCTAGTTCGGTAAAAAAATAGTTAAATTTTGCAAGAATTTTGTGACAAGTCGATTCCACGGTCGAAGTGAGTTCTACATGAAAATTACATTTTGGCACTCAAAGTGCCGAACCAGAATTGGAATGTGGCACATGAATTCAAAATGAATTATAGGAATACCTGTGACAACCGCAAGCAACAGGGGGTGCTTAGAGCAGGCAAGAATTTGAGGATGAAGGTCACGCAATGCTGCTGATGATTCTGTCCTTGCCAGGAACATGTCTACTAAAGCTGCACGATCTTGGAACCCCAACATAGCGGGACGAGTGCTGCTGGTTGCTCAATGAACTTGGTCGATTTACAGTATTTACATTTTCTTAATTGGAACAACAGCAACTCGCATTCTTATGAACCAGATTCGTGTAATGAGCTTGCTCATGGGACATATTCATTGAGCGACAATTCGAGCCCACATATGCAATACCTCAAACTGTAGAAGAAATCCAGGTTTTCACGACCACAATTTTACGACCAAAAAATGACAGAAAATTATCCAGTATGACTCACATCTAAGTCTATGCGGACAATTTGAGTCGTACATTCTGCAATGGACATCGAATCCAAGAAGCCCCGCAAGAATCCTAAGAGTATCGAGAGAGGTGAAATTCCAAAAAAAACTGCCCTTTCGGTTCTTAAGATGAAGGTCCTAGAACTTCCAACTACAGTGTTTCGGCATTTTAGTTCAAAGTTGAGTGCATTGTCACCGACAGGGACGAAGATCAGTCATCTAATGAATCAGAAGCTTCTGAAAAACCGGTTGATAGTAACGGTAACGAATCAGTGATCTAATAAGTCAGTGATCTAATAAATCAGTGATAGTAACGAATCAGTGATCGGAGTAACGAATCAGTGATAGCAACGAATCAGTGATCTGATTTCATTAGAATCAGTGACGGAGCGCAGTTGCTGAAAGGCATCCGTCATGACACCTAAACAATATCCGTAGCTCCACCAAACCTAATTTTTTTTGGATTCCCGACTCTTGGCCCGCTCACGTGAAGCTGACCAGAAGCATACAACGTCGCAAATGCGGGCATACGAGGACGTGGAAATGAGGGTTTGCTGAGGCCAGTCCACACGGTGGCAGAGCAATTATTTCGTGCGACCTAAACCCTAATGGTTTGATTCCCGTTAGTTTGCGGGCAAGGTTAATCCCGCAAGGTTACTCCCGCAAGAATAATCGGTTTCAGGCCAAAGCTAAACCGGAATCTCTCTCTAGCACTCCTACGCTCTGTTACACTCACTCCTGGATCCTCGTGGAACAGAGAGAAAGGATGCCTGGCTGAAACTACTCCAGGAATTTCCCGAATGCGCCCGACTAGAGGCGAGCTCGATAGCAAACAGCCCTCACAGGCCTCATTTGTGTAGCTCGTCTAGATCCTGCTGATCCTCCTGGGCGGATGTTTACGGTCACACATTTGCCGCAGGCTTTAAGCAAACAACCCTAACGAATCTTGACGAGCTGCACAAATGAATGAATCTAGACGAGCTGCACAAACAGCCATCACAGGGCTCTCAAGCCTCATTTGTCTAAATTCATTCAATTTCTAAACAACCCTAACGCTTCCTCGCGCCGAAACATACACCACGAAGACCTACCTGCCTCAAGCATTGTGCATAGCATTGGTGAAAAATTGCATACCTGGAAATCATCTGAGGCCGTGGGTGACTCTACAGCTGCACATGTGACTTAGAACCCTACCCGTCGGCACCGACGGTATGCTAGCCCTAGGAGGGGAGCAACTGCCGCTTGTATGGAAATCAGTACACCACTCACGAAATTGGCGATGTGCGCAACTACTATAAATGTTTCGCTCGTGAGACGTATATGTGATCATGCAGAGTATAAAAGTCTCTTAAATATCCGAACCTGCAGCTGAGTAGAAGCCTAACGTTGGACCTCGTCGGCAACGACGGTATCTGGATACTAGATGGCCGACAACTGCGGTTACAAACTACCTAGTCAAAAATCCAGCAAGTCTCCATGACTGCTGCTCCGAGCCGGCGTGGAATTTCGCCCTGACATTGCGCCGACAGTGTCCATGACTGCCGCACACAAGTCACTACAAAACTGGCACGCCGATCTTGCATTATTTTGTTCATTTAAACTATAGTACATTTAGCCGCGAGCACGCAGTTCGTGCATTATTTTGTTCTCTTAAACTATAATACATTTAGCCGCGTAATCTAAAAGCGCCAGTCTCCGAGCCTGTCAGTACTATCATCACTACTAAATGATCTAAGAATTCACCAGAAAATGTTGACCCACAAGATTAAATTATTTGCAACATTATCTCCAACACGTTATCGCAGCATGTAATGATACCAAATCCTCTAAAATTATTTGTCTGTAAAGTTTCTCAAATAATTAAATTGGATTGAATTATAGAATTCTAAGTGTAGAGAATTACTAAACAGCTTCACCATCATCTTTTATTTTGTGAAATATATAAAAACTATGTTTGCATACAAAATGATCCCTATTGACCTGTATTCGGCTAAGTGTTGACGTGGCAAACTGCGGGCGCGGCGAGACACGACTTGAACATGGCAAAGATCGTTGCATGTTGAGCGGGATGCAAAACTAGTATCGCGGCGAAGGCTTTTGCAGCGCACATAGCATTGCGACAAGAGTGGCTCTACTTGATGGGTGCACGACAAGGTGCGGTGGGAGCGTGGCGTGGCACAGTGTTGCACAACACTCGCAAAGCATGATACGAGCATGACGTTGCAAGGTTTGACTTCAGTGATGCAATGCATGGCGAAAATATGGCAGAGTTAGGCGTCGCGTGCTACTGGAGGCGAGGCGTCGCGCAACGCGTGCATGGCGTGGTATGGTGAGGAATGATGCAGTATGTGCAGGGCGAGGTTTAACGCGTGACGACGAGGCTACATGTAAAAAGGAATGGCGAGGCAAGGCATAGTGCAACGTGGACATCGGAAGGGGTGTCGTTTGAGTCCTTAGTGACAGTGTCGGCAAGGGCAAGCCCTAACACTTGCAGCCTGGTAGGCCTAGGAGTTGAGTAACTCCATGCAAGCATTTTGAAGTGCCAGAGGGCATGCAATTTCATTGGTGCGCGCGCTATACAGGAAGGCAAGAGACGGAAGACGTTGACTGAAATATGGTACCGACATCGCATAGTGACAAGTGCTGCAGCAATTATAGGTAGAAGGACGGGTTGGGAGGGGGAGGCGACATCCGCGCAGCGTAGGTTGGCTGAAGCGCAACTTGGATAGGTTAAGTGTGGTTGTACTAAGCTGCCATAGAGGCGTCTCCTGACATTGCACAGGCTGGCGCGACGCTCATGTGGCTAAAGCCTACCCTTTAATGCTGTGGCCACCGTGGTAGTGCGTGTTTGAGCATTTGGCTAAGAAGGTTGTCCACTCCTTCCCTGCCCTGACAGCTTCCATGCCGCTGCTTCCGCGACTCTTTTGTTGTGCTTACCAGCGTAGCGTGACTCATTGCGCGGTTGAATGGAGCGTGTCGATAGTCTACTTGGTCAGTCTCATACGGGCATGGCGTGGTTTAGGTAGACATGGTAAGGTGTAGCTTCGACAAAATGGGATATGAAATATTACAATGAAATTGAATGGAAACCTTCAGTGCTCTACGAACATCATTTCTCTGCAAGTTCAGTACAACTGCTTGGAACAATGGCGTGCCTGTAATCCCTTCGCCTTAGTACAATCAAATAGAAATAGTATGAGCCATACCTGGTCTCTGTTGATAGATTGACGTTCATTAGCATTTGGATCAAATTCAATTTGCAAACTGCATCTTTGCCATTGACTTCGGCTCAATTCTTGTTCTTCTTCCACAGCTCCAAAGGAAGCGTCAAGATTTGAAAAGCTAGCCCGATTGCACTCGTCTTCTTGTTCGGCATATGATTTTTCCTAAGTAATTGTGTGAATCCAAAGAGATTTTTAATATCATCAAAGATTGCAGGCAACAGTTCTACTTGAGACTAAGTCATTCAATAGGCAAAACAATAATTCAGTGATCATTGATACCAAGTCTAGGATTATTTGCGACCTTCACGTTTGTGAGATTATTGAAACTTGCAAACTAGAATCATCCAATACTTGACACTCTCTTTCAATACCTGAATGGTTTGATTCTAAAGGTTGATGATGCTGTCTAGCTGTAGAACTTCACTTACTGGCTCTTCAGGCAGCTGCGTCGCCGTAGCGACCTCAACAGTAGTATAGTATAGCTTTTTAGGACGACATTGAAGGACTGAAGAACTAATGGCTATTCGTGACCGTTGTTCTCTTGATCTAAGGAGTGCTTTCTCTGTAGAGTAGTGCAGCCTGGACTTCCTCCTCCGCTATCGTCTCCCCAGTGGAGGAGAAGTATGTTTGGTTTCTAGCATTTGCTCGAGACAAAGACGTGATTTCCTACAGAAATGTTGATTGTGAAAGTACTTTATCGATCTGCACAACTTTATAGATAAATATGCAGTTTTTTAATTATTCATATTTAGATTATTTTTTATCATGGATGTGGCTCGAGATTTGAGTATCCGTCATCTATTGAGAAGTTATTGTACATCATTTGCATGTTTCATTATTTGCAAGTGGATGACAGCCATAGTAATTGCACAGTATTATTCTAGTATATTGGAAATACTTTTGCTGACATTTGCTAGATGTAGATTCGAATTGCCTTTCACTGAGCTCTAAGTGTTAGTAGGTGCCATTTGAAGATCTTCTCAATCCTGATATTTTTGACATAGACTGTCAAATTGTTGCATTTCTGACACCTATATCTTGATGGGCAATTTATTATCAAGTAGTCATTTAGCCGTATTTTTTGGTTCTATTTAGCAAGAGTCAGAGAATTCTATATAATATGAATAATGTCTGTGTCATTGATCTTGTTTTTCAATACATCAATTGCGTCAGGAAATGACGGTTTCTTCATTGCACTTGAGAAACTTCATCAACCTAAGATTGGCGCTTCACATTATTACTGTTATTGACATTTAATTAATTGGCCACCAAAAGGAGGCATTAATATCCCCTGTATTATGAGACACATTTCATTTTGCGCGCTTTTGTCCACAACTGTGCTTTATTCTCCCCGCTCCCGCCCAATGCCCATATACTAGCATCATTGCACTTCAGAACATACCTAGTACTGCTATTTTTTAATTTTTGAATAGAATTTCAAATATGAATGAACAAAGTTCATCATTATGCAGTAGGCATGTATTGTAAATCGGTTGGCGCAACTAATGGCCATTTATTATCTCTAATTTTGTATTCATTGTTGGCAACTCTTATTGTATTGAATTTGATTCATGTAATGTAAAGTACTTTCAAATCCAGAATTGCATAATAGTTCTTTGCCTCTCTTTCTGCATGGTTTTACTTGACACTAGGAAATGATTACCTACCACACTTGTTCTTGAATTGAAATGTCGTCCACTGTCGTTGTCACTTAGTTGAATTAGAAAGTTCAAGTCCATGAATTCAATGGCAATTGTTAGGGCACTTGGAGATGTGGTTCCAATATCATTTGTAGTTGGTGACCTTGGATATGCTGTAGTAGACTCGTTCCGCTTGAGCATTCGCTTTTCTCTTTTGGAGAAGTCGATTCATGTAGACAAAGAGATATTCGACAATGAAAGTGGTGAACTGATTCATACGGTTGGGCAAGAACTTGTCCTAAATGTTGTCGTTAGGCAATGGCATTTGCGTCCAGGAAAATACTTTGCATACGGTTTAGCCGATTCAAGAGTCAAAACATTTACAGGTGTCGCAGTACAGGATAAGCGATTTCTCTGTTATACTACAAAAACCACTGTAAGAGTATAACAAAATGACCTTAAAGATCGTTCCCACCAGATTCTGTGAAGTATTTCGGCTAATCCTATTTCTCAAGCAATCAATCCAACTTACAATCCGGTCCTTACTATTACTAACCGGAAAACATCCAAGGAGACTTCCGTTCTCTTCTCAGAACCGGATTCTATCCCTGGGTTTAGAACTTCATACGGGTTTGAGTTAGCCTCTGTTTCACCATCAGAGGGTTCTACTCGTTGGTTTTTGAAAGTGGCGAGTGTTCCACTCCTTCCGTGACTTCCAGTGGCTGAAGACCCACTTTCCTACCTACCGATTCCTAGCTAAACCGGATCCGGTTTGATCCCTCACAACGTCCTGGAATTCCGACCAGAGCGTAGGTCACATAGAGACCCCCCGTACGATCCTCTCATACTTACAACGACCCTGAAATCCGCTCCTATCTCGGTAGAAGAAGGTGGCTACAAGTAAGCCCGGTCGTTCCAACATTAACTAAATTCCTTCCGTTTGCTACTAGAACAGCAAGACCGCTCCAGAGGCTGGACGCTCAACCGAATCTCCTATTCGAGAGCTATAGCACAGGTGGAGGTACCCTCCCCATCCGCCTACCCTACCAAAGGCTTTTCCACCCGAAATATTGGAACTTAGCTATGCTGAGGCACTTGGAAACCTACTCCCAACTCTTCAAGACCTTGCAAATACCTGGAGATAAAAGAAAACCCAAGGGGAGAATCCCAAACAAACTCACATTCAACTCCTAACTCAATCTACACTCAATGCCTTGCCAATCTTTGGGAAACAATGAAATAAAGAAAGAGATAGAGAAGAATACTAAATTTTATTTGAAAAAGACTCCCGACCACCAACGAGGGGGGCCGATTTATACACCTGAAAACCCTAAAGGTTCAGATCCTAACAACCCGGAGCAAAAACCGGATCTGAACTCGAACTCGGATCCGAACCCGGTTAGGTCCTAACAGAGGACCGGATTTGAATCCGTTCCAAACCAAAGCAAAAACTAAGTAAAAAGATGGATCGGATTTAAAAAATCCGAATCCGGATTAAAACCTAAACACACTTAGTCCTAATCTTCTCTTACACTAGTGTCCGTGGGGTTCGTGCCAGTATCTACTAGGCCAAAGACCCCTGCCAAATCTACCCTAGTTGTCTCAATCGTTGCTGGCGTCTCCGGATTCGCTTCCGGTCCTTGCGCTCCTCCTGCCCCAGTGGCGTCTTCCGGTCCCGCCCGCCGTGTCGACTCTTGGAGTCGGGGGTTTGGTGAAGTCCCAGCCCCTCTACATCCGGGAACGAATCCGGGAAGGATGCGTTTGAGAGGCCGGTCCCTTGTCGTGGGAGCCGCTGGAGGCTGGTCTCGATCCGCTCTGCTGTCCGTCGTCCCGCTTGAACTATCTCCTCGAGCTTGTCGTCGTGATCGAGCAAGATCCGGATCATGCGAGCGCCCGATAGCTTTTTGTGTTGAAGAACGCCGATGTCGTAAAGCCTGGCCTTCGCTAGTGTCGAGCCGGATTCGCCGAAGAAGGCCGCTGTTATCCGGGCGTACTCCTTCGTATCCGCCACTGCGTCGCGCATTACCTCCATCTCCGTTTGGAGTACCGCGTTCCGTATCCGGAGGGCGTCTATCTCCTCCTGCCGCTTCCTAAGCTCCGTTTCTTGCCTTTGGAACTCTTCTGGATCGGATATGCAATCCGCCACCCGGTGGTGGAGAACAGTGTCGGGTTCCGCTCCTACCAACTTACCAACTTCGTTGAGTACCATCTTCTTGGTTGACTAGTCAGATCGCAGGATGCCGACGATTTCTATCAACTGCCGGAAGAGATCCTCTCCGTTTGCCCCTTCCTTCGGCTGCTCTGCTCGGGTTTCGCCGCTAGGACCCGCTCCACTCGGTTCCGGGTTGGCGGCTGGCTCGGGTGTCACTCCCTGCAACTTTCCTCTTTCCGGCTCGTTCTTCCGGTTCCGCTTGCTGGGCGTTCCTCGGGAGTTCCGAGCTGTTCTCTTCGCTCGGCGCGATGTCATGACAACGTCGTCTTCTTCATCATCTTCGTCGTCAGAGTCGGAGGTTGAGGATGAATCCGATCCGGTTGTAGATTCTCCGTACCTTAACGCCGACTCCTGAGCCTTCCACTCGTTCTCTTCTGTCGACTTCAGCAAGTCGTTCGCCTTGTATAGATGGAAGAGGTAGGGCGAGATGGGTGTTGCTCTGCTCTTACCTACTCTGGAAACTAACTGGGAAACCAGATCGGAAATGATCCGGGCCCAGTTAGCCTTCCGCTCCCTTGACAGCGACCCAAAGATGGTGTTGGCAAGAGTTAGTGTTACCCGGGTTGGCTTCTCCAGATGAAGGATCGGAAGCAGAAATTGGAGAAGCCGTTGTTGCCGAGGGTCCGTGCAATCTTCGATGGCGTACCCGTCCTTGGGATTAACTGCTCCCTTGAACTTATCCCGGACAAACTCGTCCTTCCGGTTGGCCATGCCTTGGCCTTCCGCTCTCGTCCCGTACGCTGCTCGCTAGAGTTCCTCCTTCCACTTGTTGGGGACGCTGCGGATGGTGCCGGCGTACTCATTTCCCGGTCGGTCTATGATCTCGCGCACCATGTTGTCGTCCTTGAAGCCCCATGGCTTGATCGCCAAGCCCGTGAGTCCCATTGCTTCGAGGTCCTCCATCAGTTGCGCGCGTTCCTCCTCTCGGCTAGGGAGAACCGGAGTTTTAAGTCCGTAGGCGAGCAGGTTGGTGTCGTCGTCGTCGTTCTTTGAGAAAACTTCAGGGTGGGAGGCATTTTCAAAGAAATCCGACCCCTGTTTGTCTCCGGAAACTACCTCACTTTCCGTCCTAGCCGCACGTCCCGATCTCACAAGCTCTCAAGTTTCTACTCTCGGAACTAAAGATTAGCACTCAAAACCTACAGGCACACGGAAAAGAGCGCGGAGGGGAGGAGGAAGGCGACAAGCTACAGAGAACGACAAAACGAGAATGATGCCAAAACTAGAAACGGCGCGGCTTTTATAGTCGCGGTGGCTTCCGGCGGCGCCGCCAAAATTCCGCTCCAAACCCTAATCCAGGTTGACACAGAGTCCGGCCAAGATTCCGGTTCCGTGTTAACCTTTTTTAAGGTTAAGGGTTCCGCGTTAGACTGGAATTTCCGTTTCTGCCATAATCCGTTGTTTTATTCCTAAAAAGATTTTATTCTGCTCTCTATGCTAATATTCAAGCCAAATATATATATATATAAATCAAAAACAGCTATTTTGGGTTGCGACAACAGGCGACTGTCATCCAAGGTTGTCTTGTACTACGACTCCAGATCAACCTTGGACCACGTACGTTAAGATCAAGCGAGAAGTAGAGGTCATTGCACTTGAAAGTGACAATTCGGATGAATCGTCTCCCCTTTCAAAGCTCTGCAAACCAGCTCTTTCTTCATTTTTTCAAGTCTGAAGCAACTCATCTTTGCCTTCTCGCACATTTGTTGCGAAGCCGGATCATCCAGGTGGAATTTCAATCATTCCATATTTAAAGAAGCTTTGTCATACAAAAGTCTCTAGGAATCCATTGAAGAAAATTGATTATGATTCAATTCCAATTCACAAGGTCAAGGTCATCCCCCCATTATTCAATGGAGACGTGATATATGAGTTACCGCCTCTTGGATTGTCTGGTCCTCAATGTTAGGGGAAGTTGTTGAGCGGGATGGAGAAATGCTATGACGGACATGTTTGGACCAGCAGTCATACAACGAATATTAAAAATAACCACGGTTTGACGTTTCGGTTATCGTCATGTGTCGGACATCTTCGTTGTGACAACACCTCATGCGAATATCTGAACCGTGAGCACCGCGTAGCAGCCGTCAACAAGACGGAATGGGATGGATGCTCCCCTATTCCCTTTGAGGTTGGCCTTCATCCTCCTTCTGGTTCTACAATTGCTTGCAAAATATGTGCTACCGTTCCATCATGTGTTGGAAATTGCAATGCAAAAATGTACTATGAAGTTGGGAGGAGCGACATGTGTCGAGCGTGTGTCCACTTTGGAATACATGAACATCCCGTGAAAGATGGAGACTGTCGACTTTTAAAAGAGCGGACCCGGTCATTGATTCTGGATCAAGTAGAAAGGAATCCATCTGGGACAAATTCTTCCATTGTTCTAGAAGCCACTAAAGAATTGTTAGGAGAGATGCTTCTTTGTCCTCAAGGAGAAGTAGCACCTTAATTTGGACTTCCTAAACTTATGCCAGTTCTCGAGAAATGTAAGTTTATGAGTTCACCTAGCATAAGAAATGAGGTGACGTCCTTCAAGTGCTTCCGCCGTTATGGACAACATAACTAAACTCAGGGGTTGCAGTAATTGGGCTTTTGTTCAAGAGAACAAGTTTCCTGGACAAGGATCTGATTCAGACAAAGTGTTTGTTTTTAAAATGTCCGAGGTGGGTCTTGGGAGTGGCGTGGATTTGGTAACAAGAATGTAGCCTGGTGGTAATCTTCAAGATGCATGGATGATGTTCGATCATGTCAAGCAAGTGAAGCAATGGACTACAATTGCGTGCCATGTGTATGACACAATTTACTGCCGCATGATGACTGTTGCAGTTTGCGACATGCAGTCTGAGGATACAATTGCCCAAAGCAATTTTTGGAGCAATTTAAATGTAGTGATGGGCTGGCATGGTATACCATTGCCATATTTCAAAGGCTTCATGGCCGATTGTGCACAAGCGAACTAGAATGCGGTGAGAATAATTTATGGAATTGGTGACCCATCCCAACCTATGGTCAATTGAGAACGTACTTGCTTATTCCATTGGACTCAATCAATGGAAAAGCATACAACGGCTGACATTCGTCCCGACCTCCAAGATCAACATCGAAAGTTGTGCAAGTAGTATAAGGATGCATCTTCTTTATCCGAGTCTGACATCCGCTATTACACCATCCGAACATGGTGGCACTCTTCTGGAGCAACAACTTCCGAAGGTCTTCGCCGGTTGGAGCTTTGGTTGGCATTCTGGCATTTTCGCTACAGACAGTGGGCGGATTTATGCACATTGTAAGATTGTGAAACTGTTCAATTAGTTTTTTGTATTCAACAGTGTTTTCTCTTGTAAGATATCTCTATGTATTGCCTGTTATTAAAATCTTCCTTCTTGTTGTGCATTGTTACATTGAAACAGATATATCAAATATTTCTAGGTCATTATGTAGACAAATTTGTACATAGATCTAGCAGCATTGTATCCATTTTCACGATTTATGCTAACATCTATTTTATGAAACAGAACTTGCCGCCGCATGAACTCGCTGAGATGCCCTCTTGTAACCTTGCTGAGACAGTTCACAATAAATGGTTGCAACAGTCTGGAACCGTGGTAATGACCTCTATGTGGCCACTGTAGATGACTATGTCCTGGCGTTTATGTAGATGGTTCGATATTACCAATTTCTGAAGGGTGAAAACCCAGGAACTGATCCGGACAAACAAGAACTTCTCATTCGGGTAGCACAAAGATATACACAACGCACCGGGAACACTAAAGGACTTCATGATGCTATGGCGACTATCCCTGGCGGTGGTGATTACTGCACGAGAAATCCTCATCTTGAAGGTGAAGAAGTTTTTGGTTCGCAGCAGCGCATGCCAAATTTACCACCACGGTCACACCACGACAGCCATCGACCAGACAAAGTTAATTTCTCCCGACCCGCACCGAACGAAGAACCACTCGTGGAAGTATTCCAATTTCCTACTTTGCATACCATCTCTGAAGTAGCCACGCCTCATCCTACAGAAGTGGAGACCGAGGAGGAGGCTCTTTGTGGACCCAATAGCATCCCTACAACTTCTAAGACCTTTCGAGTGACTAGAGTGCATGAGACACCGTGCGATGAGTCTCAGTGGCATATTGCTTGTTTGGCCAAAACTTCCGCCAAAGCGTGCTTTGCCTTCGAAGCCCTAACGCGGAAGAAGTGTATTGCCGAGATTGTTCAGGACAAGAGGGGAACAGCTGCACCCACGTACACTGGAAGTATGGAAAATTACAAGAAGAATAAAATTGAAAGAATGCAATTCTTTTTTTGCAACGACGACATTGAACGATACGTAAAATGTTCGAAGAGGAAGTGGGTTCTTTCAAAACCTGAATTGCCATCAATTTGGCCAGTAAAGTGTGGAACAAATTCTAACACCTATAGAGGTATTGCAGTTACAAGATGCAGGGTTCCGTCTGCCTCAACAAACTAAGATTTCTCCACGCACGTTATTTAGTAACCAACATCTACCTACACTTTTATTAAGTCTCCAGGCTCCAGGATCCCTTGCAGAGCATCCGAATACAAGGTCATGCAAGAAAATTCGGAGGAATCCAAAGGCACCTACAACAAAACAAGCAAACAACTGCGCCTCTGGCTTTACTTTGAAGGGATTTGTTCGTCAAGTAGCATTGATACCACATCCTCGTTGTGGTTGCATCATATCACTAGATTCAGGTATCCACCGTGACATTCACGCGTACATAGTTACTGTAGGAACATACCCTGAATGCTCTTGTCCATATTTCAAGGAAATGTCAACAAAGTCATTAGCAAAGAGAGGTCAATGGACAAATTTCAAGCATTTGTATTATGTTTCACTATCATATGCCACTTTGACGCAGTCCAAGATGTATTTATTCATGCTCCAAGCTTGAGTTTTAAGGAGCTCACACGAGTTCTTGAAAGCGGCATTTTGGGTAGTGCAAGCTCTACATAAACTCATAGAATTTGAAAGTGTGTGTAGCACAACCATTGTATTGAATGTCAGCTTGACGTGCCAACTTCTCTTATAAATGTAGTGAGACTAAAAGGGCACTACTTGATTGTCGAAGCATGAGTATAATGTATGGTGTCATCAATATTTTCATTGTATAATCTTTTGTTGTGGTTTTCTATGATAATTCATAACGTGGACAATATTAGAAACACTCCTTTAACACTGTATTCATTAAAAAGGGAGTATTCCAGTGAATTGAGAGTTTTGGTTAGGTTTGGTATTCAATAAAATCAAACACATCCCCTTCTTTTACCGTATACATTTTCAATATCCATGAGATAATGCTCAAATTGATCAAAATTTATTTCAAATATTCATCAATATTCATGAATTGTGTGTACAATGTACTATATGTACTTCAAATTCTTAGCTACTTAAGTATGTGGTACCTCTACTGTAGACAACTATCAACTCCACAATGTAATCTTCAACATCCCTATGGCCTATCAAATTCCTACTCATCGACTATAGTCCTTTGCAATGTGTTTGGATTCCTCTTAATAGTTGAGTCACCGCGCCTTCAATGTTCTTAACTCCCAAGCGTCCCATGATGAATTGGAGTTGTCTCTTCTACGGAATGGTCGAGACTCACGTTTCCTCTTCAGAGATAGGACATGAGGCTGCCATTCAGACGATGTATACGATGGTGAATGATCAACTACCACAATGTTGTTCTTCAGTAGAATCGGAGTAAACTCAGAGAATGACAAGTCATAATTAGAATCCTCATAGACTTTTCGAATGAATAAAACTCTCAACACCATTTGACAACAACTTTGAAGGTCGAATGTTTATCATGCGTGTAGACAAGGACACGTTATGATGCCCAGGACTGTTCACCACTCCATCTTCCATTGGCTTTTTAGAGAAATCCATAGTGGAATTGACGCTAGGAGCAGAACAGAGGAAATTCCCCGTACTAAGCACAACATTTTGTCCGTAGTCCATGAAGGAGTCTTCAGACGCTTGACATTGTAATGCATGTTCCTGCCAAGAAGCAGAGGAAGTTAATATCACTTCAGCTCAATAAAAAATTCATAAATATCAGCCACATAAAGACTTCTAGAGGTCATGCATAAAACTCACAGGAATTACAATTATTGACAATGACATGAGCATATAGAACAAAATCATAGACTCTAGTAATAATATAATACATCCGACATTGATAATACATTGAATATAAAAAACCACTGTACAACATTATCCATTTATAATGGGCATTCGGCTGTAAACTCTGATCAATGTTGATGATCCTATTCATAAAGTTTAACGCAGAAGACTTGGTCTAAATAACTAACTTCAGTAGAACTCCGTCTTCAAACACTACATACCTATACGGCTGTCCTAGTTCAAAGTGTAGAACGATCCATGAACTACTTCCATTAGCTTCTTATACTCTGTACGATTCCGTTCATCGCAGAGCATTTTCTGCCCAATCCTCGCGGACCCATTATCTCGGAATGCCTTTAATCCTTGGTCGCGAGCGAGGTGCAAGCGTTGAAACCAAGGAAGCAAGGTGCCCAAGAGAAAGGAGTCCCGATCACTGTGCCAATGAATGGACCAAGGGTTTGGAAGCAAGACATTCTCGGAGTTGTTCATCACATACTTTGCAGGACTATCATCCACTATGATTGTGTTAGCGGAATTGAAAATTCCTTTTTGAGTAGTGAACAACGTGTCCAAATTCTTCAAGAACAATTCTTTACGTGTTCCGGGAACCATAAAAGTTGTTAATCGTCCTGACATGTCCCGGCACTTAATTGTTTTGCAAGAATCTTGGGCTAGCACGAGGAAAGGAAGTTGTCCTCTCGGAAAGAGGTAATCCACAATGGACTGAACATTTGAGATTTTCATATAGCTCCAGATAGTAATGGTTGCTATCTTTGCTAGCTCCTCCAAAAAATTCAAACATTTGGGCCGAACGTATATAGCCTTCATTCCTACGATGGCACCGATTGTGGCAGAGTGGGGCGCCGACGAGTTGTTGTAGTGCTTCACAGATCGATTGGACTTCCAATCCTCGCAAACACATAGAATGCCATTGAGGTCCACAACGACATTGAGCCACTTCTCGACCGCACTGGACCTCAATGGACGAAACGGGTCTTCCGACGCCTCCCCACGAGCTATTGGAGGATCGGACCCCTACTAACAACAACGGACGATGAGGGAGTGGGTTACGCCATTCATGAAGTGATATAAGTTACGACTATCTATAACATTGATGAAAATAATCAGATGCTCTCAAGAAAGAAACCCCGGTGTGAAAAACAATTGTTATAGAACAAGAAAGAAATGAGAAGATATCACTTACCCCATGCATCGAGGAATTAACGGATTGAGAACAATTGTCAGGGGTCAAGCTGGGCAATTGAGACAACGTCTCGTAAGCAACATCAGCTTGCATCGGAGGGGAGTGAAACAACGGAGAGGCAAAAGAAGGGGAGGAGATCACATGTGGGAGAAAGTCGTGGCCTGTGATTCAAAGAATAAGAGGGATGAGTTGAATGTGAAACATCATGTATTACATGTTCAAAATATGAGTTTCAATGTACAAAATGTGTGGACAAATTCTGTTGAGGTCCCTGGTTATTTCCACTAGGAACTCAGTAATGAAAAACATACAAAAAATCCTCTACATCCGAAATCTACACTCACAGGTCCGTGACACAAATCAGCTCGAGTCGAGCTAAAACAATTGACATTGAGTGATTATGTGTTAGCACCTGGAGGTGTCTCCTCGAAGGCCAATTGGTCACTCTCTTCCCCTATCTCTAGAGTGTTGCCTTCTTGAACTTCGACGACTGCGACTGCTTCTGAGATTTGAGGTTGTACCTCCGGTCTTGGAACATCAACGGCTGTAGCATGATGATCTGGAACTATCTCAGTCGGAGGAGAAATAGACGGAGGAACGACTGCGGCTGGTTTTAGAGGCTCTAGCACATCCTGCATCCCACTACTCGAGCCGCTGTTGAAAGACGATGACGGGTGGTTGGCAATTTGTGGCAAGGCAGGAGTGGAGGCACCCGCAATAGCTCTTGCACTAGAGGAGTTCATGTTGAGGAACGCTGCAAGAAGCATGTTGGTAGTCTCCTGCTGCTTCAACATCAGGCGGGCTTGTTCATCTTGCGCTCTCCGGGTCTCTTCGTGCGCCCTCCGGGACTCTTCGTGCGCCCTCGGGGACTCTTCATGCAACCTCATGCTCTCTACACGATCCCGGTCTTGCCGAGTTTGAATCTCCACAAGCTGCTCATCGTGCCTCTGCTGTGAGCTCTTGAAAATCGCCGCCAAGGACTCCACCACGGTTACCAAGGAGTCCCTCTCCTTCCTCTTTCCCTTTCGGGATGCAGAAGAGGAAGGACGAGGATGACTGTCTGGGGGCGAAATCATCGAAGACGGCGATGACACATGCACATCTCCACCTTGCCGCCGAGTGGGTGCTGATGCGATGGGCTCAATGGGCTCCAAGGTCTCATTGACATCGTCATCGTCATGCAAGTCCTCTTCAGGTTCATCTTCCTCGTCATCGTCTTCGGACAGACTGACGACATCCTTCACGCCGGCCCTCCTTTGTTTTTTGGCAGGAGTGCTGGATGATTGGTAAGTGGGTCGAGTTGTTGGTCTCGAAGAAGAAGGGGTGCGAACCACATTCTTGAACTTGGCACTCACCTTGTACCCAATCGTAAGGAAGTCATCTCTATCGAGAGAGAGCGCTTTCTCCGAGATATCTTCCCACCGATCCGATTCTCCGGCCCCTCCAACTGCAAAAACATTCACACAACTCATCTGCAAATGAATATTGGAGACGAGTATTAGAATGGGTGCCCAAGTGAAATTAGATCGAGACGATTTGATTGTGAACACTGAAAACATAAACCATGACTAACACTACAACCCGATTATGCAAATGAAAGATGGAGGGGGGGACCGGACAGGTGAATCAGCTCTGGTCGAGCTGATTCACAACGTACCATGGCTGCACATGTCAGCTTCCCTCCTCCGAAGACCGAGAAAACTGCTCCTCCCGGGAGGCAGAACTTGCGAACCACCCAGAGGTAGAACTCCATCCTCAGCTCCGTGTTGTACACCCGGAACTCAAGCTCATTGTAGCTGTGAGGCTTGGTGTACACTGTTGAGTCAGGGGGGAAGAAATCCGTTCGGATTTCAGCGAGTTCCCGGACTGCGCTGTTCTGAATAAAAGTCAGTATCACTTTCTTTGCAGCCCGAGCAACCGACTGATCTCCAAGGCGCTCAAACTTTGCGGGATGATAATCGGCGAAGTCCATGTGATACGTGCTTAACGCCTCATGCGCATTCACGTAATTCATCGCATGAAGCCGTTGCACTTCGCTGTCGCAGATCAATAGCCAAGCGCCGACAGACCCAAATGTTGGAGACTTCTTCTTCTCCAGCGCTGCGAGGACGGAGTAGAAGTATGGAGTCTTGTTGGGCAGTGGAATGTTGACATCCATCCCAGGAAGCTCACGAAGGTCAATAATTCCAAGAGCAATCTGGTCCTCTGTCCCCGTGGTTCAAGCGCGAACACTCCAGTTGCTGAAGACGTTGGACTTAATGTCATATGTCCGGTACTCCGCTTTGGCGAGTGGCTTCTCGAACCCTTTCTTGTGGGTCAAGAAGACCTTGAAGAACTCTGCAGCCTGAGGAGATATCTGCATGCAGGTCTTGTTCTTCGACTTCACCTGCTTGGCCTCACCAAAATAGGCTTCACCTGGTCGCTCCAAAAGGACATTCATCGAGGCACTTGTAATGCTCCGCATGAATTTGAACTTCTTCCAGTTTTCGTGGATAAGTTCGTTGTCAGAGTTCATGAGCCCGAGGGTGGGATCAATATTATTGAGCTCCCTCTTGACCAGCTGCTTCCTCTTCCGCCTCTCCACCCAGTCCCTTGTGCTGTAACAGCTCTCTAGCACAGACGAAATGGCTTTGACGGTCACCTTCGGATACAGGTGCTTCCGTTTCTTCCCGGATTGGTTGAGAAGGTGTTTGGCAAGCCTCTGCAAGTCATTGAGGCTGAGGTTCCCAAGCCACTTGAAGTACTCGCGGCTCAGCATGCAGCTCTCGTGCCTCCAACCCTCCTTCTCGTTGAACTTCATGGAGGTGTCCGGGTTGTACAATTCTCCATGAGCTGCACTGGAGATGACCTCACTCCAGAGGTTGTAAATGTCTGCCGGCGCGGTGATTATCTTAAGCTCATTCACGAGCTTGAGCTTCTCTTCCGCACCCTTGGTTTTTGAAATTTTCAAAGACTTGTTGACATCAATCATCGAGAACCTCAAGGTCATGGCTTTTTCAAACGCCTGCAAGATGGAAGGAGAAATTAGATTTCCGAAGCAATGTCCAGTTTACAAGAACAACATGGAAACACATGGAACATGAAGAATCAGATCGACTGGAGCTGATTCATTGCGGATACAAATCTGTAAAGGGAAGCAGGCAGAGAAGTAAACACGAACAATGAAATCAGCTCGACAAGAGTTGATTTCAAATGTTGCACTACAGGACTAGTAGATCAGATCGACCCAAGCTGATTCATGTACCTTGAATTTCTTGGTCCGACTCTGAGTGTCGAACGCTCTTCGGGCAACCGGTGTGCCAACAGCAGCAGCCTGCGTAGGATTCTCTGGGCAACCCATACTCTCCCAAACTTTCCGGGCTCCAAGGATGTTTGTAGCCCACGAAGGCTGGATCATCTAAAAGTGGTTGATCCGGTTGTAGTATGCTGAGATGGAGCGAAGAACTTCTGGGTCCTTGGACCAAACAATGAAGCAGCTCCAGACGCGGAAGTCCTTTTTTACATCCTCCTCCACACCGCTCCCGTCGTCTGTGATCAACTTGCTCGCCGCCACACTGTGCTCGCCATTGATGATTCAGAAGTCGTCATCCTTGATATCGTCCCAAGACGACGGTTTCGTGGTCGTCTTGGCCGGCATAACGCAGATCGTCTGCCGTGTCATGCGGTCGGGGAGGTTGAGGAGATACACCATCATGGACTCCACAACTTTCTGCTCCTTCTCCCGAATGTTGAATTCGCTAGGCGCATCGACGAGCTTATGAAGGGGGAGGTCCTTCTTCTCGTTTACCCCGAAGACGTAGGCATCCTCGCACTCCGTCCAGAACTTTTGGTACACCTCATTGAGGTGCTTGAAGTCTGGCTTCACTTGAGGCTGCCATGACTGGGAAACTTCGCCCATGGCGTCGACAAGGTTAGCTTCGGCCACCTCTGATTGCTGGGAGGTGTTACGAGTTGGCCGCCTAGCGGATGAAGAGGCGAGAGGGCTGCTTCTTGAGATTCTAGGACCTGCTGAGGCGGAGCGGCGCTTGGGTTTTGCTTGACTGCTGGAGGGCCCAGCAGTGTCCGTGTCGAGAGACCCGTGACTCCAACCTTGGGGCCTATTGTCTCTTGACACAGAACGCAGTGTTGACATAGCTTTCTGTGCCTCCAGTTTGGCCTTGATGTTGGAGAAGTCTTGAAAGACGGTGCAGATTTTAGAGCACAAACGCTTTCCGGATGCAGGGAGTCCGTTTCTGTCCTTGTACTCGCCCCTGTCGATCTTGACCTCCAACTGCTTGATCCCATCTCTATATTCGGTGGGCTCAAGACTCTCCAGGAAGGAAGTGAGGTTGAAGGGGATTGTCTTTGAGTTTATGACAAGGGTGAAGTGGTATGCGTCTTCAGGTTTTTGGTTTATCTCCGTCGTCATGCACTTGATGTGAATGAGTGGGTCATTAAGACACTCCACATCCTTGATCCGTTCTGCTACAGAAAGCTTGATGTAGACTTCGGCGTTCATGAACTTACAACTGAATTGGATGTCATTGGTGAACGGAATCATGTGCAAGCTCCAGGCCTCCACATCCTGGGGATTCTTGAACATCCAAGACTCCCCAAAGATGAGCTTTGGGTCCGTCTCACCCGCGTCGTCGACGTGGTCAGCAGAAATTTTGTTGAAGTACATGGCAAGAGAAGCCTTGATGTCCTCCATCTGAACCACGTTCAAGTGTTAGTATATGTGAGATAATTAGATAGTAACATAGATAGTGAAAGTATTGTGTATTTGTGTTTCTAGAATTCCAGGTCCATTAACTCCTGAATTAGATCGATAGAAGCTGATTGCATTTAGCTCAAGCAGAGATTCCGGAATATGAATTACTAAGAGTTCAAGTAAATTTTGAAATCAGCTCTGGTTGAGCTGATTTTACGATGCTGAGCTTTAGTTTATGGACGCGTCAGCACATGTTGCAATGTGAGGTTTTAAATCAGCTTGACTAGAGTTGATTACCCGAAGTCAGGGTCCGCAATCAGCTCGGGTAGAGCTGATTTCCCAGAGTGAGGGTCGGAAATCATACACGTTCGATATAATATTGCAATGCATCTTGAAATCAGCTCTACCCAAGCTGATTTCCGGAAGTTGGATCATGAATGAACTTGGATAGAGCTGATTTCCTAGAGCGAGGGTATGAAAGCATACACAGTCAATAAAATATTGCGATGGTGTGTCCTCAAATCAGCTCTACCCAAGCTGATTTCGCAAAGTTGGGTCTCGTATCAGCTTGGGTAGAGCTGATTGCCTAGAGTGAGGGTCGGAAAGCACAGTCGGTCATTATAATATTCCAATGATGTCCCCAAATCAGCTCTACCCAAGCTGATTTACCGAGGTTCTGAATCAGATTGAGTAGAGCTGATTGCCCACGGTGAAAGTGTGAATGCATATCCAGTTGATAAATTTCGCTATGATGGACCTCAAATCAGCTCTACCCAAGCTGATTTCCCAAAGCTGGTCAATAAAATATCGCAATGATGGGTCCGCAAATCAGCTCTACCCTAGCTGATTTACCGAGGTTTCGAATCAGCTCTAGTAGAGCTGATTGCCCACAGTGACAGCGTGAACGCATTCCCACTTCATGAAATATTACAATGATGGGTCCTCAAATCAGCTCTACCCAAGCTGATTTCCCAAAGTAGGGTCTCCAATCAGCTTAGGTAGAGCTGATTGCCCACAGTGAAAATATGAACGCATACCCAGGTGATGAAATATTGCAGTGAGGGGTCCTCAAATCAGCTCTACCCAAGCTGATTTACCGAGGTTCTGAATCAGATTGGGTAGAGCTGATTGCCCACGGTGAAAGTGTGAATGCATACCCAGTTGATAAATTTCGCAATGATGGTCCTCAAATCAGCTCTACCCAAGGTGATTTCCCAAAGCTGGTCAATAAAATATTGCAATGATGGGTCCGCAAATCAGCTCTACCCTACCTGATTTACCGAGGTTTCGAATTAGCTCTAGTAGAGCTGATTGCCCACAGTGACAGCGTGAACGCATTCCCACTTCATGAAATATTACAATGATGGGTCCTCAAATCAGCTCTACCCAAGCTGATTTCCCAAAGTCGGGTCTACAATCAGCTTGGGTAGAGCTGATTCTATCGATATTTCGCCTTATAAATCAGCTCCACTGGAGCTAATTTAGTAAACGTATATTCATTCATACAGTTATTATAAATTACGGTTCTGTAAAAATAAGGATTTTCTTATATCGAAACTTTATGAAATACTTCTTTTGACGTTCTCACTATAAACTCATACGGTTTTTTAAAATTATATTCAACGCCATTGCATCACACTGTTGTTGCCTGCCGTGGCCTGTACTCCAATTGAAATCAACATTGGTACCATACTCAATATCTCATGACAAATAGTAATCAGAAATTCATGACAGATACATGTTTCACAGTAAAATATTCGCAAATTCAACACATCGGGCATGCCAGTAAACTCTTAAATACTAAAACAGTGAAACGGCTCCGGTATCATGAAACAAAAGCAAGAGAGTCATACACCTCAAACGTCATAACGATTGT
>CAXARX010000195.1:0-16874 GCA_963971425.1 Bryoerythrophyllum caledonicum | reverse complement strand
ACTATTTCGTTTTACTGCAGAAAAAGTTCATATTTTTACTTTCAAAACCTCCGAAAATTATAATTTGGCAGAGAAAACGTAGTCAGGTGTCTTCAGCGATGGGTCGTACTTGAAAAACTACCGCTTTCCCTCGAAAAGGTAGGACGGTTGCAAACGTGTCCCGGCGTTTTCCTTTGCTGACTACGTAAAATTTTGATTAAAAAGCCTAATTTACTTTTTAAACCTCAGAAAACTGCAGCTCTGTTTTACTACTTTTTCCCCGAAATTCTACTGTTATTCTGTGTTATTCTGTTAAAACCATCTCTTTCGTATCTGTAATCATGTACCGAGTCAAAACACAGCGTGTGTTTTTTGATTCAAAGCTCTCGAGCTCATTATGACGACGCAGTGCAAACAACACAATTTTACGAGGGCAGTTTAGCTTGCAAATAAGTGGCAACATGCCAATGAATGGTCTATTCGAACGACATCAACCAGAGCGAATAAAGAAGGTCTTTTTTACCGAAGCCGGCTTTGAAGTCGTCTTCCACTTGTTCACGTTGTAATAGCCAATCGTTACCGCAGCAGCAGCAGCAAAACAACGCTCGACGCGTTGCCTTGGAAGTGCAGAACTGCAGGGTTGACTTCATAGGTTAGTTTCTATACAGCATAGTTTCAGATTTAGCTTCTCTGCAGGCAAATTGTAACACACGCTCAATCACCATGCGTTTTTATTATTCGCCACTACACGTAGCTCTTGCACTATACAGATGAGAATGGCCGTATCGTAACGCCGCGGGATGGCGAATCGTCGAATTCAACAACGTTTACAACATCACTAAGCGTTGATACTCCCATTCTACCCGTCGTATTACATCTTCCTTGTAATCTGCTACCATTTACTGCAAAATCATAAACCTCCCCATCAAGTAGTTGAATCTATTAGAAACCGAAGCCACAACAATAATAACAATGTTCAGCCAGATGAGGAAAAATTATTCATGGATTTGAGTTCAACTGCACCGGCAAATGAAACGTACTGCATAGGTCTGAATCGCATCAAACGCGACGGCGGCTGTGCACGGCTAGCAAGCACAAATTTGATAGATGCCGCTCAGAATGTACAGCAATTGCAAAATGTCACTGGCTAAAAAGGTGCAGCAATTACCGTGGATAAACCCCAACAAAACACCACTTCGTACTGCAGTGGCACCAGCAGTAGCTCAACTGACCCTACTACAGACGACGAGAACGACGATTGTAAAGCGGTCAAAAGGATTCCATGCAAAAGTTCAAAGCTGCAGCTGTCTTTAGCTGATGATGCACACTTGAGTAGTACACCGTCGCTAGTTCCAGTTGCACCATCAATACTTGGCACATGGATGTAGCACCTGGGTGTTGCACTTGGTCGAAACAGCCGACAAAAACAAGACTCGAATCGAACGAGGATACAGTTTGCTTTTTTTAAATTAGACGAAACCAACATTTCGATCGAAAAAGTAAAATAATTTTTGGGCCAATCACGGACAAAAAATTTTTTTTACTCTTTGACCGAAATTTTTATTTCGTCTAATTTTAAAAAAGCAAGCTGTAAGGGCTCATTCATATGTGATTTCACTAGAGAGCACTAGTCATTTTATGTGCCATGTTTCTTAAAACAGAGTGCTAAAAAGAGCCAAAAATTGGGCACCGATCTCTAGATTAACCTGCTCATCATGTCTGTTTTGGAAAATCTAAAACAGGAGCACATTTTTTTAAAACAGAGCTCTGAACGTGCAATTTCTAATTTGTCAAAAAAAATTTCCTTCGATCTCGTTTTTCTGATTTTCATACCGAAATCTAGATTAACCGGGGCTACGGAAATCCAATTCCAGGTTTTTCCAAGTCCAAGTTTTTTGAAGTGAGATTGTACACGTTCGCGACTTTTGAAGTCCGCTTTTTCAGGAACGGCATTTTATGAAACCGTTATTTTAACGGCGCTGCAGGTTTTCGTTAACTAGAATTTTAATATAAGAATCTTCTTTCCCGCTGGTAAGTGAACGCTTTTACATGGACTCTTGTTCCAAACACGCCTTTCTTGCGTTGTCTTGTCGTTGACGGTTGTTGTTTCCCGGTACTCTACCGACGACAACAAAATGTTTACCGCTCTCGCATAGTTTTGTGCGGACCGGTAGATCATGTCAATGTGTCTCACCGAATAATAAAACAAGAGACATGTTCGAAAAATGAACAATGGAGATTCGTAATTGAATTTACGAAGACCACGTGCCGCGTGTATAAAACGACGGCGACGAAGACATTCGTGAGTAAAAAAGTCTGTATACGAAAACCTGCAGCGCCATTTTAACGCCACACGCCCTCGTTTTGCAAATCCAGACAAATTACTTTGTCATCGATAAAAAACCTTACATAAAAGTTGCTTACTTAAATTCCCGAACTTGAAAGTGCGGAATTGAAAAATCGTAAATGTCATGTTTTGTCATTGGATTTCCGTAGCCCCGATTAACCTGCTCATCATGTCTGTTTTGGAAAACCTAGAACAGGAGCACATTTTGTTAAAACAGCTCTGAATGAACAATTCTCAATTTTTCAACAAAAATTTTCTTCCATCTCGCTTTTCAGATTTGCATACCCATTGCTACCAAAATTTTGTCAAATCATGGTTTTGGTTTAATTTTGCCAAAACCCAAACATCGGGGTATGGCACTTAGTGCAGCGACCCGAAAACTTATGTAAGGTGTTCGTCGTACAAATTAATACGACAAAAACTTTGTTCAAATTTTCCATCTCGCTGCACTAAATGCCATAATCCAAAGTTTGGGTTTTGGCAAAAATGAAACCAAAACCATAATTTGAAAAAATTCGTACCAAAATTCTGTCAAATCATGGAATTGTTTACATTTTGCTAAAACCCAAACTTTGGATTATGGCCCTTAGTGCAGCGACATGGAAAACTTACACAAAGTTTTTGTCGTACTAATTTGTACGACGAAAACCTTACATAAGTTTTCGGGTCGCTGCACTAAGTGCCATACCCCGATGTCTGGGTTTTGGCAAAATGAAAACAGTTTCATTTTGTCAACACCCAAAACTCTGGGTATAGAAGTTAGTACTGATCAGCTGATCAGTACTAATTTCTATACTCCGAGTTTCGAGGTACGGCACTGGCAGGCAGTCGATTCTTGGCTGCGTGCCGAAGCACCGGCCGCCATCTTGAATTTATGGCCCATATGGTGCGCATGGCCTTGCCATATAAAAAATTCTCTTTTCTGCATCGTGTATAAAACTTATGAAGTCAATTATAAACCTATTGTGAAAAAATCTTTTTCAAACAGGTGTTCATAAAAATATTTAAAAAAAAATTTTGTGTGGAAAAAAACTACTTTTTGCACAAAAATCTAAAAATAAACAAACAAATTTTTTCTAAAAAAAAATCTGTAAAAAAATTTTTTTTCTAAATAGCGTCGAAATGAGGAGTGGACCCGAAAAGGTACGCATAGTGACTACTTCATTTTAGGCGGAGGCGTTCCTTTTCTCTTACAACGTGTCCAAATTTACAATAAAGAATAAAATAAAATTTTTTTAAATTTTTTAACATTATTGTGCATTTTAAAACGTGTTCAAATGCACAATAAAGTAAAAGTAGAAGTCAGAAAAAAATTTTTTTTTAATGTACATTTGAACACGTTTTTGAAAAAAAGGGCGCCTCCCACTAAAATCAAGTAGTCACTAGGCGTACCTTTTCGTGTCCATTTTTCATTTGGACACTATCTTAAAAAAAATTCTTTTTTCTCGAAAAAAAATTTTTTTTGAACACCTGTTTGAAAAATATTTTTTGACAATAGGTTTATAAATGACGTCATCGGTTTTATACACAATGCAGAAGAAAATTTTTTTTATATGGCAAGGCCATGCGCACTACAAGGGCCATAAATTCAAGATGGCGCGGCCGGTGCTTCGGCAGGCAGCCAAGAATCGGCTTCCTGCCGGTGCCATACCTCGAGACTCCGGGTATGGCAATTAGTACTGATCAGCTGCTCAGTACTAACTGCCATACCCAGAGTTTTGGGTGTTGACAAAATGAAATTGCCTTCATTGTGTCAAAACCCTAACATCGGGGTATGGCACTTAGGGCGGTGAGACGGAAACTAATAGAAAGTTTCCGTCGTACTAATTTGTACGACGAGAACTTTCTATAAGTTTCCGTCTCGCAGCATTTGCTAGTGCGGCGGCGAAAACTTATACAAAGTTTTCGTCGTACAAATTACTACGACAAAAGCTTTGTGTGAGTTTTCGCCGCCGCACTGAGTGCCATACCTCGATGTTTAGGTTTTGACAAAATTGAACCAAAACCATGATTCGACAAAATTTTGGTGAAAAAAAAGTCGACCTTAAATTGCATACAATACCGCTTAAAATAAAGCATAAAAGTCTTCTTTCTAGTGCACTGGATGGTCGCTTTTTAATGTATTTGTCGCGGTAAAACAGAGATCAGGAAAAAAACGTCTTGGTACATCGTCCAGCGAGAAGTTAAAATAGAGCACAAAAATCTGGGTTTATCCAGTGCTCTAAGCAAAAGCAAACTTGTACAGGGATCAGCTTTGTTTTAATTTCTAGAAAGTGAAAAATGAAATGACTAGTGAGGGGGTTGGTGGTGGTTCGAAGGTCGTACAGGCGGTGGTGACGCTGGATGACAGGGGTGGGTAGGGGCTTGGCCCCAGGTGACTTCACTACGCGTTCATTGTACTTTTGGAAATTGAACTAAAAAGATTTCACGCTTGGTGAATCGGTGTTCGTTTTGACTTGCTCTGTGCGCATTACTTAGCTGTATTAAGATTTTTGTGTACTACAGTAACTGAATATCTGTTGTAGACAGAGCTAGAATTTGCCGACGTTAATGTAGTATGTAGTTGATTGAATTTATCCTAGTTTTGATTGATGTTATTCGTCTGCTGCCGTTGCTGATGCAAATTTTGGCATACAGATTGGCGATTTTTAAGCCTGGGCTGCGCAACGCAAGTACAGATGAGTTTACTGTGGCACCTCGGCTGCCTGAGCTTGAAAAACACGCAAACCTGTCATTCAAATTAGTGCAGATTGTTTCGTTCGTTAGTGCATCGTTTCTTCTGTACTTAGCGGCAGCAACCAATTTGTGGGCTGCTGCACAAAAGTGGCGCAAGATTTTTGCATGCCCCTATGATAAAGTCGAAGCTTATTAAGTCGTTTACAATTTGTACTACGACAGTTTCCCGATCGTCTGTATAGCCGTCGTACCATGCTTGCTCAAAAATCGTTAGAGGGATGGATGGTAGTCTAAGGCTTATACAGGAGCTGGTGACGCTGGGTGACAGGGGTGGGTGGAGGCTTGGCCCCGGGTGAGTTCACTCGCTTTGCATTTATTGTACTTTTGGAAAATTAAACTAAAACAAGACACTGAATATAAAAACGTACAACAACTTATTGAGCGCTTGAAGTGCGCTGTTTCAAACTATCGACTTGAGTTTCTATGCACTGAACGTCACGCAAGAACGTTTGCGGGAAACAACTGAGTACGGGTGGATGAAGCGAGCGGGCGATGGCCGGTCTGTTGGCAGTGTTCGATGAAATGTGCGCAACTATTATGGTTAACTTCGACATTGTCACGTATCATGCGCTTGAGAATTACACCAAGCTCGTCGATCCGCGCACCGAAATCGCTTCGGCGGAATAACACAGGAAAGTTACATGATTTCACGTATACATTGTGGAGCCCTGCCGGACAATGGTGGTGCCGCCCGATAGCGATGGTTTTTATAGCTTATCGGTGACAATAGCAACAGCAACTTTGGATAGGCATGCAGCAGGGGAGAAAGGCTGGGCGAACGAGTTTCGTTTTTGAGTTTCCAAAATCTCTCGGAACGTCGATTACGTTGCGCTATTTAAAACTGCTGTTTGACGTGTTTTTATCAGGCAGGCACAAATCATTTGTTTCGCGCGCTGTGGCAAATTCCAAACGCATGCTTTGATAACGATCGTATCACGCTTGAAGACAATAGCAACAAATGCGAGCCGCCGCTAAAAGAAGGAGCAGCTGCTGCACCTACTGCGACGACTGATTTGAGTATAAATGTTACTGCGTCAGACACAAAGCTCGCCGCGCCTACTGCAGCGACGGCGGTGGCGGCCACGCACAACAGCAAGAAACAACAAGTTGCGCCAGCAAACAGCAGTAGCAAATTACCACTTGTTGTAACGGCAATGGAAAATTGTACTACAACAAGAACAAAATCTCCAGTGTCAATTACGCCGAGCGCATCAAAAACTGACGCCGCAGCTCAAAGTGCGACAAGTTCAACAGTACAGCAGCAGCAATCTGTCCGCAATTGCTTGTCAATGGTTACGAATACAGCGTTGCCGCAGCCGCCAATGTTCCGGAGAAAATCGATGCACGTTTAGTTTATGTCGGCACTATCGATTACGGAGCTACCACCGATGGGCTTGAAAGGCATTTTTATGCTTTTGGTACTTTTGTTCGAGTGGCTATATTATTCAATAAATTTACCGGCTATACCAAAGGTTTTGCGCACACTGAATTTGGCGAGTACGAAGCCGTCGATACTGCATTAGCATTCGCCGAATCAATGTTTCGTGGCCGTTAAATTACGGTGTCTTCAACCGCACAAATCCGCGCGTGCGCAGCGCGGGCTTGGATGTTTGGAGCGATGGCTCACCTATACGAAGTTGCTGACGTGGCGGTTTGCGGTTGCTTGCGTTGCTGACGTAGCAATGTGCCGCTAATTGCAACTAATTTCCTTAATTGCACATTTGTCAGTTACTCCAATTTTCTTTTTTCTTGCTTCACATACAGACACTCAGAGTTCGCCACCATTAAAGGGATCCCATTGGGGGAGGGTCCCTTTTGATTATTCGAGCTTGTCTCGACGGGGTGGTGCCTTAGGCAAGCCCACTCTGACCCCTTGCCCTCAACGAGTCTGACTCGGTTCGGCTGATCGCCTTAAGCAAGTCCATCTGTGCGCCGCTTGTTGCAGTTTTACCGATTGGCGGCCTCACTGATCACGTCGGTTGGTTTTGATTCACGGCCGAGTGTGATGTGGGTGTATTGATTATCGCCGGTCGGGTTTCAGGGTCCCACTTGGGAACGGTGTCTTCGGATACATAAAGCTGACTCAGAAGAAGAAGAAGAAGAATCGGTGTTCATTAAAGATTGAAATTTTTATGGGTGCCTCAGCTATTTGATCAACAGTTTTATAATTTTGGTTAGACACCGTGAACAAATTACATAGAACCTGTTTTGAAATACTAGCTCACAAACACAAAATTTTACCGTATGGGTGACGGTGACTATGGGGATGGGTAGGTGGTCGAAGCCAAGTGACATTAAGTGACGAACATGGGTAGTGGTAGTGCCTCTGTAGAAACCTGAGTGAAATCACTTATGAATCAGCCCTAATGAGCAGAATCGGGTACTAATTGTTTTACAAAATACCGTACGTGTGTATAGCCAGCGACAAAGTACATGGTTGTGCATTTCGTTTGCAGTTGCTCATAAAAGCCACTACTCCTGCATTTCGCTGTTCTACGCATGACACCATCTTACAGCATCGTTTAACGTACACCCGCAGTACTACTGCATTAGAGCTATGCTGCATACAGATTGTGCCTTTTTTGACGGATGGTTAGACTGTGGGGCTTACTGTAAAGCACATAGTCCAATCCTCAGTCGAAAAAGGCACAACCTGTAGTACACCTTTCTGCACAAAAATGTACCCGATATTTCCATAATAATATCGTTAAGCCGATTTATTTTTATGGTTTTTAGGGCTTGCCGTGTATTTTAACACGAGGAAAGATAAACACGACAGCTCAAACACGTAAATTTATTTATGGCAAAACGTACATGCATTGCCCTCATGCGACCGGTTTCGAATGACGGTACAAAACAACGGTTGTCAGTATGCTTACGCTGGTACACGTCCGACAATGCTGGCAACATACATTTGCATGAAACGGTAGACGTTGCCTTTTGTTTTCTGACAACGATGAAATATCAACAACAGAATATCGTCAAAGAAGATGCGTCATGAAAGCGTTTTGTGAGAACAAACGATGGATGTACCGTCGTGTCATTGCATGGTCGTATATATACCGTCACGTATATGCACTATGCGTCACTTTTGACGGCAAAGTTGGTTCCGCCGAAACTGAGGTTGAACTCTGGCGGTGTTAATTGTAAAAAATTCTGTTAGTTGAACAATTATAAAAATTACGCTGGTAATTAACTAGTTATTTCTGCAAAAGTTCAATTAGCGAAGACAAGACATTGTTTGCAGTAGAGAAAAAGGCAAGACTATGAAAAAAGAATTGATTAAAATAAGAAAATAATTGATTTAAATGAGAAAAAGATTTTTTATATTGACAGAATGCGTGGAGTTTGCATCAATAGCTGAAAAATACCCACAAAACCAGTAAATTATTGATAACAATTAACTCTGTTATTATATTGTTCACTTGCGCAGCCTCAGTTTCGGCGCAACCAACTTTGCCGTCAAAAGTAACGCATAGTGTAAATTGTTTCGTATATAAATACACAGCGAGCCGTTTTTAGTCGTCTCATAATGTTGGCTGACAAATCTGCGTGAGAATAAAATCACAATTCGCTGCCCTACGTATACAGAAGTCCACAGCATCTTTGGCTGAAGCGGCAGGCGGAAACCTCACCGAAGCATGACCAGTGGTCTTACAACCATCGGGGTGATCTCTTCTGAGCTTTGCTCTATCCTTAATGCTCGACGTGGGCGGAAGTTACTGCGGGGAAGCAGAATGTGCTGCGAGGTGTTCTTGGCTGAATCCTTCGGTGTGTATGAGACGGAGCGGTGGTTGGATTCAGCGAAGCAGGTTAACAGGCTTCCCCTACGAAACTGGCGTGTGTGCGTTGCAGAGGTTCAGAAGTACGGATATCTCGGATATTTTTGGCTGAAGCGGCAGGCGGAAACCACGTCGATGCATGTCTGGTGGCTTTACAAACGGCGGGGAATTTCGTTTGAGCTTCGCTCTATCCTTATTGCTCGACGTCGGCGGAAGTTACAGTAACTTAGTTACTGCGAGCAGGCGGAATGTGTTGCTGGGTATTTTTTGTTTTATTTTTCGGGTGTGTATGCGATGAAGCAGTGGGTGGATTCATTGAAGCGACTTAGTGAGTTAACAACATTTGGAGCGCGCTGCAGCACTGGAACCGGGTTTAGTCAATGATTTTAACGTTGTTGAAAGGCTGTGACGCAAAAGGTACTTTTGCTGGTATGCATGCTTAACTTTTGTCTAACATTTTCTTTGCGCCTGATGTGGTGTTTATAACATAGCTGTGTTGCGTTTTGTTAGTTTCAGTCCGCGTTGATTAACACCCGCGCGTACAAGACAATGCACAACGAACGAGTTCTACAAAAAAATATTTCGTTTTTTGTATACGCGAAAAAGGCACTAACAGAATTTACATCTCTCTGCTATAGCTCGGCCAGGCATTAACTGTATGCAAATTTTGTTTGGTTTTTAGCACGAAGCATTGTAGGTATTGACGCAAAAGCCGACTAATTATATTACTGTCCATTGCAAGCGACTGTTGGCAATAAGCGAACTGGTTATGAACTACGGCCGTTATAAATCTGCTTTACCACGATGACGCGTTTTCGGTAATTTTGTATTGCTGAGTTATGAAGCTTTGCGAGCTGCATTTCAAGTGAAAATTCACCTGTAGCAGTTTTGGAGAAAACGCGGAAAAATACTCTTTTCGTATTTCCTCTCTGCGGGGAAGCGACGAGCGATTTTTGCGCTGCTGCACAGAACTGTCGCAAGATTTTTGCATGCATCAATAATAAAAACCAAGCTTACTTGATTGTCTACAACTTTTACTGGGGCAGTTACCCGATCGTTTGTCTAGCCTTCGCGCCATGCTTGGATTACGTACAACAAAAAACTCGTTCCGTCATTTTGAAGACGAAGTCGAAATCTAACAGTATATTTTTTTAAGTACCCTCGACCTCGGGTACTCCATTCTAAACCTTTCTCTTCGGGGGCCTCCCGTAATAAAAAGTTAAGTGTTGCAATTTTTTCGGAGAAAAAATAAGTTTATAGACGGTAATTTGTGGTTGACAAAAGTTTATTACTGACCGACATGATGTATTGAGGGGCGCTAGTTCCTCGGATCTAGTTCTAGGACGCGTTCACGTATGACAAAAAAGTAGTTCAGCCATTTTTATGTCAACGTCAAAATCTAAAATTACAATTTTTTTAGGTACTCTCGATCTCGGGTACCCTACCTTCTCAATCTTTCGCTTCGGGGAGGTCCCCGTAACAGAAAAATAATTCTACGGCTTTTCTTCGAGAAAAAATAAGTGTATGAGTTACGTTAGGCTAAGGTTCTGAGCAACTTTAGGAAGGGTGGGGACAAAACCGCATTTTAGACCGAAGGCTGTGTCGGCTTCGCCGACAAAAATTCATGTCTATGGAGAATCGTATCTGTAATTTCGCATCTTTCATTAACGTGAGTTTTTCTGCAAAAACGCTCACTGCAGACCAGGAACCGTGTACTACATGTCTTTTGAACGAAGATCAGATTTGTAGAACAGCTCTGTGTCGTTTTTCGCAATGAAGATCAGTATTAAAGATCATCTCTGTGTTGCTTTTTCCGACGAAGATCAGTGTTGAAGATCAGCTCTGCGTTGATTTTTTCGGCGAAGATCAGTTTTGAAGATCAGTTCCACACCGCATGTTTTTTCGAGAGCCACATCAACAAAGAAGCTCAATTTGAGTAGTCTGACTCGCATTTACAGTAAAAAGCGGCGTTCTCAAGGATGCTCAAACTTGTACAACTAATGATTTAGGCTGCAAAATAATCGACATCACTGGCGAATGTATGTACGGCGCACAGGCTTAGAAGAAAGGTCGCTTGCCTGATGAAAACGCGCGTCAGACAAACCGGCATCACCGTTGCAACATGTACGTTCGCGTAGAATACATTGATCACCGTGGAAAAAGGCATACGTATATTAAATATAACTGTCTACTTTTCCACGTTGGCTTGATTACGTTAGGCAGATAATGCACTGCGCTTACTTTTCGGCTGACAGTGTTAGTTTTGCGATAACGTACAGTGCACAATGTCAACGGCAGCACAAACTATACGCTTTATTTCCCAGCGTCTTTTCAGTTGACCATTAGTCAATAACTACTCACAACATTTCGCACGGCCAACAGCTGGTTCTTGAAGAGATCTTCAGCATATTCTGTAAAGGTGGCTTACAAAATACGTCGAAGCTCCGAACTGAGGGTCAGTACTCTGAGAGAGAAAGGAACGAAGCTCAGATCAGAAGATCCCGTTTCTTGCCCAAGATTTTAGGAAGATCAGCTGCGTAAAAGATCCCTGATCTTCGCAGTACACGGTTCCTGCTGCAGACTTTGCAAAGGAGTTCAAGCTCTTTTCAGCGAGTTACGTTTCGTCGAAAACTGTCGGACCAACACATTTTTTGTACCACCAGTCCATCGTTGCTAGGCAATGACAGTAAAAAACAAGTGATATAGACGTCTAGAAAAGTCATACCGCATGTTACGAGTATCACAAACAGACTTAAATTTATCAAAAATCACGCGATGCTTATGCATTCAACAAAGTTTGCATTAAGTCGAAACCACACAAATTAATGACTCTGTTGGGGAGATGCGTGCGTAATACAATTATTGTATCTAACCGTTAATAAGCATCGAAATGCTTCGTTCCGAAGATTCTAAATGCTTGAAAGTTCTTGTTAAAGTGTTCGAAGCACTGTGTTCTTTGTCAAAAGTTAATGCGAATTCACCTCTACTGTAACCTGAAAAGGAGAATTTCTTATCTTCTGCACACCGTGAAAGAACGCAGAACGCGAACAAACTCGACGGGCATATGCGCAAATAAATAATCCACTTTAACTTTCATTTTAAACTCAATTACTGTATTTGTGGACGATTGTGGCGGATATATTTCTATAATTTGTTACGGGATTATACACGCCACAATCGTTCACAAATTCAGTAGTTCAGGTTTCTGTCCATTTAATGGGAAAACTAGAAGAATTTGCTACTGTTGCAAAATAAATGTCGCCAGTAAATGTCGCCACAGTATTTAGCTTAGTCGATAGAAAGCTGTTGGTGAATGACATTTCTGCAAAAAACAGCGCTGCGTAATTTTTTGCGCCTAAGCATGTATAAATTCAGGATGTGTTCTATAGTTAATTTGTATCTTATTGTACACCACTCCTGCTATCTTTTGATGTTTTAATTATCTAACGCAAGTAAAACAAGAGTTGTATCTGCAGGGTGCGGCTTACAAGGATTCATCACTGCATAAAACTACCGCGCCCAAGATCTGCATGAAATCATACAAAATTAGTACTTCGCTGTTGCGATCCCACATATTGATGCATGCAGCAAGTTTTTCATCAAACACCTGTTGCAGGCATGCATCACTATTTAGGATTGCAATCCTAAATGTTGATGCATGCTGCAGGTTTTCGGTTTACCACTGCGAGCTATAGATGAAAAGACATAATCTTGCGCAAGAAAATGGAATAGTTTTTTATTACTTATTTCCTATTTATTTCATGTGTACCGTTTCAGTTTGGAGCCAATATATAGGATTCTTATCACTGCTATGCAGTGACGAATCCAAAAACAGCAATAAATTTTTGGATTTTTTGTTGTTGTAATTTTTGATCCTACTATTTGAAATAAGTAAGTTTATAATCAAGAGAGTGTCGGTGTTCAAACTTATGCGCCGATTCACTAGGGTACTATCAAGTTTAATCGAACCTTGATCAATTTAGATGTATCAATAGTTTTCGGTCGAAGCGCGTAACGTGTTTTAAAGCAAAGATCATGTATACAGGCATCTCCGTGGCAGCTAGCAGATGGCCTGTACCCCCATTTTCTCCGCTACTTCGTAGAGCAGAGAAGCGGATATTCCGCTATCATTCCGCTCCTTTTGCTCTTCTCGTGTTATAAGATTAGCAAAAATCCTCTGCCGCAACCAGCAGTATTAATGTGACATCACCAAGTCCTCTTTTTCAAGCATCCTCTATCTACACGGAAGACGATTAATCAATTAAAATTAGACACTTAATTTACGTTACCGTGCCACTCGGCGGCGTGAATTCTCAATCTAGAAACATTACCATCGGTATTAATTTAATTTATTGTTAGACTGCGTACACATGCACAGTTTGCAGTTCACTACATGTATTTCCTCTCCTCTAGTTTAAGCCAGCGAAGTAAAAATCTGCTCTTGCGTTGTTTGTTTTTTTTTGAATCACAATGCCGCTCCACTTACCGCTCCTCTAAACTTTTTCTGGGGTAGAGGTCACTTGCTGGTTGCAGCACAAATTTGACTACGTTTTTCTCAAAAACTTTATTTAAGTGGTCGATGAAATTTGCACATAAGTTTTGATCCGTGCAGCTGCTGGCATGCGGCAAACTTCCGTACAAAATGTAGTATGTAAAGTTGTACTTACTACGGAAAGCGCTTGACTTCTATCGAGTTATTCGTACTCATTGTTGAACAGTTAAAATTACGCTTTGCTCAAAAAACTCACCTTTTTTTCGGCACGAATTACGTATAAGGACGTCACGCGTGTACCACATAAATAGTCAATTAGATAATGTTTTTATTCTGCTCTTAGCAGTACGACTCTAGGGAGTATTGACGCGACAGTGGCATCAATACTGAATACGGTTGAATCGATGTTACTGTCGCGTCGGTACCCCCCAGAGTCGTACTCCCTTGGTACTGCCTCTTGCTCGCAAACCTGACGCAAATTACGGAAATTAACTTTATTAATCTTATCGAAAGAAAAGTTTTGCGTTCGTCCGTTTGCTAAAGAAATATTTCAAGCGATGCACGCGCGCGTTAGCCAGAATATGAGGTGTACGTATGCGAAATTTACGTACGCGGCGTCGTCGGTATTTTCACTGGCTAATGTAAAGTTTACAAATCATCTAGTTTCTGAATAATTTTAAGTAATTTACTCTCAAATAATTATAATTTTCCAGAATTGATTAAGTATGCCTTCGGTTTTAGGTGCAGAAGCAGCACCAACGCCAAACTCGTCATTTGCGAACGAGGAGGAGCTTTTGTTACAATGTTTGCCAGCTGACCTGTGGATGCGCATAGTATGCGTGGCAGCAAGTTCAATCTGCATTGTGCTCGGCAGCTTGGGCAATCTTACCACCATACTATCTATTGTAACAGTACGTTCGTTATGGCGTTTTACTAACATCAACATACTTTTCCTGGCCATTTGCGATTTCATTATAACCACTTACGTTGTTGGACACTATGCACATGAATTTTGGCTCGGCTGCTGGTCGTATTCACTCGAGTATTGTCACTTTTTTGTAACCGTTAACGCAATTTCCTACAACGGAAGCGTGGCGCTACTTGCGCTTGTTTCCTACGATCGATATTTGATGGTTCGACTTGGAGCAAACTATCGCAATCGCGAATCGCGTTATACAGTTGCAGCACGTGTGGCAGTTGCGTCTATTGTCGAATTTGTATTGAACTTGTTCATAGTTAATTGGCACTGGGTAACCGGTGTTTCAGTTAATGTCTTTTCCGAGCAGCAACGTACCATGTGTCTGCCGGAAGGCGCGCAAAGTGGAGTAATTTCGGTAATCCAGTTGTTATCCGCAATAATACCCATACTTGTTATGACCTATTGCTACTTTGCAGTTATGAAGTATACTAAAAACCACGGCGCGGCCGCAGATCAGGTGTGTACATTGCAACTTGCATTAACGGATGATTTATTCAACCATTTTTGTTGCTTCTTTATAACTCCAGTGAACATTTAAAAGTCTCGGCTAGATTTCCCTGCTTCGAAAAATTATCTTGAATCTACTAAACAAAAAAAATTGGTGGAATGAGAAAAATCTAGCTGAGGCTCTCATTTGTACAAAAAACAACAGATTGCAGCTCCTGGGATCTCAAACATGGCACTGACGGCGGCTAGGAGGCGTGCCATTCGAGCTCGGCTACTTGTGAATTGGCTGTTTGTGGTTTTGATTGTAACGAATATGCTGTACTTTATCACAGTCTCGTTTGTTTCAATGTTTGGATTTGGCTACTGGTTGACACTCGACGTGAAATGGTGGGTGAATTTGTATGCCGTCTCGTTTCCGGTTGCGTGGCTAAACAATACAATCAATCCGATTTTATATGCTTATGCGATGCCGAATTTCGAAGCGCCGCACGCGCTGTTTGGGCAGCAGTTTTTTCGGTTCTTCCTTACCGACATCTTATTATTAAGAAAAATAATGCGAAACATGTACCGTCGACCAGAAACAACATTACTGCTCGTTCATCTACGAAATGAACTGCGTAGTACAGGTAAATATGTACTTATAGCATTTACTCACATCAGCTACACTTAGTACTGATCGCGCAAGTTTGATGCTATAGCTCGGTCAGACATTTGCTCGATTTTTAGCACGAAGCGACATCCGGGACGCAAAAGCCGACTATACGTAAAGACAATGGACTGGCTCTACAGTTTTCAAGAAAGCGTACGTAGCTCGTTGGAAAGGAAGTTAAATTCGTGAACAACGTTTGCAGTGAAAACTAGCGTTTTTGAAGAAGAACTCGCGTTCGTGAACGACGTAAAATGAAGGATACGATTGTTCATACATGCAGAGTTTTCGACGCAGCATACGTTGCGTCGAAAACTGACGGTCCAATACAAATCGCGTCGCATAAAATTAAGGCTGCTACTGTAAATTGTATCTTTAACTTCCCATCGTTCACAAACGTAAGTTCTTCTGCAAAAACGCTTACTGCGAACGTTGCTAAGCAGTTCAAGTTCTTCTTTCCAGCGAGTTACGTTTCGTCGAAAACTGTCGGACCAATATAGGCAATAACGGTGAAAAACATGTGACAAAGACGTCAGCAAAAGTCATATCGATCGTTATAAATAGCACGAACGTAAATTTGTTAAAATGCCTATGCAGTCAACAAAATTTGGGGCGGTACAAAGGACTTTGACACTTAACAAGTTTCATACTGTTACGGACCCTGTACAATAGGCGCATTACAGTTTGAAATTAACAACTCGGGTTTGTCGGTTCGCCTAAAAAATTTATTTCTCCGCAACTTTTTGGTACAATTCGGAAAGCTAATTCTACCACGGTTATGATGAGCACGCCGCACATCGTTATTGTTACTTTCTTGTTTAGATTTCTATTCAGCATAGGAAAAGAAAATGTTACCACATTTTATTTTGTACAGCGTCAGTATTACTATGAAACTTGTCGAGTGCCAAAGTCCTTTTTACCGCCCCATTTGCATTAAAAGTCTAAACACACACAAACCAATTACTTTAGCATACCCGGATCTTTTCGCTGTCGAATAAAGCGCAAAAAATGAGTTGTGCTGCGCTCGTGCATGATCTACGTAAGAGAAGACACAATATTGTGTCTCGTGGATCACAATTTTGAGCGACGAGAAATTTCACACAAATTTGTGTCATGCAGAACCTTTTATAAGAAAAAACACACAGGGGCAGAACGCAAATCGTAAAATAATTAAATTTGTTAATTAGAGCTGAAGAAAGAAACAGCAGGACTACGCCTGCGTGTGTGTATGCGAGCGCGCTGCGTACTTCTTAACCGCGAAAAGATCCTGGTGTGCTGTACTTTGTTGGAGAGATGCAAGCTAACACAATGATAATTTCTTGCTCTGCTTCATGCTTCTTCGTGATTTTTAATTTGCTTCGACCGGAACTTTTTGGATTAGTCAGCGGGAGCGCAGTGCCTCGCTGGTACCCCGGGCACTTTCTTGCTCGAGCAGTTTTTCTGATGTACTGTATTCAATTCGTTTT
>CAXARX010000194.1:0-21749 GCA_963971425.1 Bryoerythrophyllum caledonicum | reverse complement strand
AAATTTTTTTAAAAGTTTGAAAAAATAAAAAATAAAAATTCCTAGATGTAGAAAACAAAGCTTGCACAATCTATTGGTAAAAGAAAATTGGATTTTCTTTTTCTTTACGTAAAAAATATACCCAAAGACCATAGTGAGAGAAAAATAGCTTTGAGCTATAGAGATATTGTCGAACAATATTTGAGGAAAAAGAGAAATTTTGACTTAGAAAGAAATACCAAAAACTATAGTAAGAAAAAAATAGACCGTGGTCATCAAAATTTGGTCAAAAAAAATTTTGGAAAATTTTGAAAAAGGCCTACATCATCCATTGCCAAAAAAATTTGAAAAAAAATAATTTTGGACTTAAAAAATTTCTAAAAACTGTGGTTAAAAAAATTAGATGGTAACCAAGGCCACGACTAAAAATTTGGGGGAAAAAAATATTTTTTCGGAAAATTTTGAAAAATATCCATTGCAAAAAAAATTATCCATTGAAATTATCCAATGAAATTATCCAATGCGTAATTATCCAATGCAAAATTATCCAATGAAATTATCCATAGAAAAAGGCCTGGATTATTCATTGCCAAAAAAACTTGAAAGAAAAATTTGAAAAAAAGAATTTTGAAAGGAAATAATTTTTGACATGGAAAACAATTCCCAAAGTGAGCGGTAAAAGAAATCAAATTGCACGTATGGCTGCGATTGAAAATTTGATTAAAAAAACATTGTTTCGGAAAAATTTGAAAAAAATCATACATGTAGAAAAAGGCTTGCATCATCCATTTCCAAAAATCAAATTTTAAAAAAATAATTTTTGACATAGAAAAAAATTCCCAAAGACTGCACATATTCGATTATGTGGTGTGGAGGTTAAGGTTACACGTTTGGATTGAGGAGGTTGGGGGTTGAAATCCGGTTGCCAACAAGTTGATAGGCTTTGTAGGGTTGGTGGTGGGGCCCTTAAGGAGTTGATAGTGGGGAATAAGTAAATGATAGAAATTTATGTAAAATAGTTTTTAAATTATTTTTCCCCAAATTGACAACAAATATTTTGTGTAGATTTTGTGTAGAAACAACACGGAATTAGTGGTGAATGAAAGTACTAATTCCGTGCGAAAACAATATATAATTCAAATATATGGAAGTTGCACAATATTCATTTATGACAATACGATATTATAAACACACAAAAGTCGTGAATGTTTTGATCGCACGAAATTCGTGCGATAGTAGTACGAACCTACGAATTCAGGGAATCAGTGCGATTTCTATTGAAAAATTGTTATCCCCCTAGTTCAAGATGAATATCCGCATGATGTATAGATGTCTGAGGTTGTGTTGATATTGGTATTTCATGTTTGTAAATTTGGAGGCTATTAAGTCTTGATACATTCATAGTTCAAATTCTCCCTCTAGGTCTACGATTTTTGGGCATGTTGATTATGTTGATGTATCTTCAAATTAGTACTATTATATAATTATTTAAATTATATTATTTTGTGACACATTTTTCTCACCTTAATATTTTTTTATGATTTGGCTTAACGGTCTCTAACTTGTTCATATTTTCTATGTTGATATTGATCAATTGTGATGTAGATAATATTTGAGTAGTCTTTCATTCCTCATATTTTGTCTTTGTTGAATGTGTTTTGTACTTGCAATGACCTATTCATGTTCAAATCACCTACGATTATATATCTATAATTTCTATAATCCTACCTATATATATATATATATATATATATATATATATATATATGTATTCAATTTTATTGAAGTTGATCCTACCTATATATATTCAATTTAAAGTTAGTCATATTTTGGAGTTCATTCCTACATGCTTAATAGAATATGTCTATTGTAAGAATGAAAAATGATAAAGAAATGTGATTTATGGCAGGATTTATGCAGATTACTATCCAAAAAAGAGTTTTGCTTTGCCAAAAAAATGTGCATATCATAAAGACAGAATCCACGGTCTTTTTGTAAAAAGTATTGTTTTTTTTGGTAGGCTCCGAAGCTTTGAGGCTCACTACTCTACGCTCACGTGCTAGCAACCCCGTACTAAACATCATCACACTAAGCAAGTGGTGTTAGTAAAAACACAAATCTATATATGAAATGAACAAGTTTTTAAAAAAAAATTTGTTTGTTTAGAAATTGAGATCTCATATACTAGGTGTCTTTAAAAGGCATTTCTAGTACCGATGGGAAGTTCTCAAGGAAGAAGGGTGCATGGACTTGTTTTGTAGCGTTCAAAGAAACGATGTAAAAGTTATAACAAGGAATACCACTACTAGAAAATTCATGTTGATTACGATTGCCGTAGAAATACTAGTGTAATTTGTCATCAACGACTTCATTTATCACGAGTGGGGAGAAGCCCAACAACAGTCCATTTGCATTAGCCTCGCACACCTTGACACAAGAATGTGCATTCTCGTAGTAGTAATCTTTGTGAGTAACTCTGAAACTCACAATGTTTGTCTTTATGAGAATTGCTCTTTTTTTTCATTCCAATCATACTACAAAGTCAAAGAAAACAAGGTAGTATACTTCTCGTCGAGGTTCTCACCTTTACATAACCGAGAAGAACCGCACAACTGCACTATTGTTAGTGTCATTTATACAATGACCAAAAGTTGAGTTACTACCATTACAAGTAATACCGAATTAGGAATTCAAGTAACTCCGAATTCGAGTGCCACGCCCGTGCAAATTTTGTTCATACTTAAAACTTTAACCCCCTAAATTTTGAACATAATAGTTATTTTTTGAATTTTATTTTTTGAGACCAATATTAAAGTTTTCAAATCAATTGCATTACTATGCATCTTAACATCCAATTTGCAAGCTTTTGCTGTAATAATATGAAGTCTTTGCAACAACATGTATTAATATTCCCAAAAATTAAAAACATTTTATTCTAGGAAAAAAAGCCATACATTCCAAACTATACAATATTTGCACTACTTGTGTTACATATAGGATTCACCGTTTCCCTACTTGAAATATATCTATTGCAACAATTTGCAATGAATTTACAAAATCACGTATGGCGATTAACTGCCTACTTCTATTTTTGCCTTGCTCTCCGCATTGTCCATCACGTGTTGTAGTATAGTCTTTAGATGAGTGTCTTGATCAACATAATCTAGGGCTCTTGTCACGACAATTTTTGTTGCTGAAAACAAGATGACACTTTTAGTTGAAGAAATTTGTCACCAAATTATAAAAGAGAATTGCTACATTTAGCTTGTTTCACACAAATTCTTGAAATCTAATTTCAAATGTAAATGTCGAGGACCTCTAGAGATCAAATAAGGTTTTTGTAATTCGAACTTCACAAATTTACATCAAATGCGAGTATGTATGGCAACATTTTCTATATTTAGAAAATTTAAAACAAAATTTAAATGACCTAACCTCAAATTTATATGTCCCTAATCTCATGGAACCCGTATACAATGATTTTGATTTCAATCGCAAAATCAAGATCAAATTTGAGCATTTGTAGAAGAAATTGTTATATTTAGAAAAAATTAAATTTTTTGTCACTCGACATCAAATTGAAATGCTCCTATTCTCATAAGACTCTTATAGAATAATTTAGATTCCAAATGCAAAAATCTTCATCAAATTGGAACATTCTTTCCTAAACTTGCTATATTTTGTATAAATTAAATAAAAATTTCAACACTCAACATCAAATTCAAGTGCACCTAATCTTATAGGATCCTAATAGAATGATTTTTATTCCAAATCCAAAAACCTAAATTAAATTTGAGAGTTTGTGGAAGAACTTGCTATATTTAAAAAAAAATCAAATTTTCGACATCCAACATCATATTTAAGTGTCCATAGTCTCATAGGACTCTTATACAATGATTTTGATTCCAACCGCAAAAATCTAAATCGAATTTTAACAATTGTGGAAAATTTTGCTATATTTAGCAAAAAAAAACCGAAATAGGAATTCTTGCACTTGGAATTTTCAAATTGCACTTATAGCTAACGGACCATAAATTTCCTTGTTGAGAGATTTGGCAGGATAAAATTATGGAAATGATCAAAATTTTGATTAGGATGGGCAAAATTCAAAAGTGATTTTTTTTTTCAACAACATTTTATTTTATTTTTGGTATGTTACAAGAAAAATATTACAAATTTTTGGAGCTCAAAGAGGTTGAGAAGAATAAAATAAACAAAAAACATTAATTAATTAATTACTTATTTATTTTTACATACGTAAATACTTTCTTTTCTTCCAAATTGTGCTATCTAGTAAAGCCCTACAAGGTTGAGAAGTACAACGTACAAACCAATATTTACATAATTTTTTTATTCTACTTTATTTTTACCACTCAACCCTGTAAAGCTCCGCAAAGTTGATATGTAGTAAGTACAAAAATAAACTTTTATACTTTTATTTTATTTTTTTAATTTTTTTACATTCATGCCGACCAATCCTGCGGAGTGCCGCGGGGTTGAGACGCACAATGTAAAAACCACCCCCCTAAAATAAACAATTTTTGTTCATACCACTCAATCTGGCAAAGCTCCGCAGGGGTTGAGAAGCTCAAAGTAACCCCCCCCCCCCCCTCAATTCTTTTTTCTTTTTTAAAAACAAATAAATAAATAAATTTAATTGTTTCCTTTTTTTGGTCCATACTGCTCAACCCCATGAAGCTCCATGGGATTGCAGTTGTACAAACTACAAGCCCCCCGCCTCCCCCCCCCCTCCGAAAAAAATTTATTAAAATTTATTAAAATTTATAGAAAATATAAATTTTTTTATATTTATATTTATATTTATATTTATATTTATATTTATATTTATATTTATATTTATATTTATATTTATATATATATATATATTTTTTTTTATTTTATTTTATTTTATTTTTTTTTTTTTTTTTTTAATTTATTTTTTTGTGGTCCGTTCCGCTCAACCCCACGAAGCTTTGCGGGGTTGAGCGGAACATACCAAGATAAAAAGGAGAGAAATTAAAGAACAGGGAGGAGAGGTTAAAGAAATGAGAAGAGAATGAGATGGGAAAAACCAAAGACTAAGGTATATATAGGTGTAGTGTAATGCTCTCATTTCTTTCACGTTCATAGAACTCATTTGGAGTTAAATGTTGATGGGTGAGTGCTGAAGACATCATTGGACTTCAAATATTGGTAAGTTTTTGCGCAAAACCCCTTTTAGCCCAATATTTTTGGATTTCGTCAATTCTTTCGGTTTACTCTTGGAACTTGTTTAAATTTGAATTTGTTGTGGGATTTTGCTTGTGGACTTGTTTGAATTCAAAAAAAAATGTGGAATCTTTTTGGAAACCCAAAGAGAATTAAAATTTTGATGGGTTTTCACTGGGGCTCCATTTGAGCAACTAAATTAAGCAAAACTTGCAAAAAAATGCTTAAATTCATAATTTATGTGTTCGGATTTAAAAAGATGAGTAGCACTTAAATTCAACATTGAATGTTAAAAATATGTTTTTTAATAATACTAAAAATAGCAAGTTTAATCACAAATGTTCAAATTCAATGTAGATTTTTTGCATTTTGATTTAGAATCTTTCTATGAAGTGCTCTACGATTAGGATGACTTAAATTTGATATTAAGTTTTATAATTATAATTGTAATGTTGCTAAATATAGCAAGTTTTTCCTAGAATACTCAAATTCAATTAATTTTTTTGCAATTGGAATCAGAACCATTGTATAAAAGACCTATGACATTAGAGACACTTAATTTTGATGTTGAAAACAAGCTTGTTTAAAAATAGTACTAAAATCCTCACATTTGATTTAGATTTTTGCATTCAAAATCAAAATCATTATGTTCGGGTTTCTTGAGATTTGGGGCACTAAAATTTGATGTTTAGTGTTGAAAATTTGATTAATTTTAACACCAAATTAAATATTCATGCACTTGCATAAGTGCATTCTCCGAACGAATCGACGGAGCGCATTTTTTGCACTTTTAAAATTTAACCCCCCAAATTTTGACTATTGCAATAATTGAATCATTGTTAATGTAATCTTCTTAGACTTCAAAAGTGAAATTTACTATAACAAAAATGCAATATGAATGAAGAAAAAAGTGATATTATTTCCATCGAAAATTAATACAATACATGTAACTTAAATAGAATAATAGCTTTCAAGTCTCTAACATTCAACATTTGCACTAACATACTACAAGGATTTTCAATGTCTATCATACTACTAGTATGTGTATTGCTACAACTCTTTAGGGGTCTCGGGAATCACGTCTGTTGAACGATTATCTAGTGTATCTCTAGCCTCGCTCTGCAACCGTTGCATTTTGAGTTGTACTGCAATTTCTATAGGCGTCCCTGGATCTGTATACTCCAAAGCTCTTGTCACCATCGCTTCTGTCAGTGTCGATGGAAGACTAACTGTATATGGACCACCTTCATAAACAGAAGCGACTTGCTCATACGTATAGTGTCCCATTTCTCCCAAGTGTCGATGTTTGAGCATTATTGGAAAAAACTTTCATACAATGATTTTAATTCTATATGTAAAAAATCTAAACAGAGTTTGAGCATTATTGAAAAAAATTCCTATATTTAGCTCCATTGGATGAAATTTCCAACACCCTATATTAAAATTAGGTATTTTTAATATCATAAGACTCTTATATAATACTTTGAATTCCATATGCAAAAATCGAATCTCAACATTATTGGAAAAAATACTATATTTAGAAACATATAAATAAAATTTCCAACATCCAACATCACATTAAGTAATCCTAATGTCATAAGACTCTCATACAATGATTTTAATTTCATATGCAAAAATCAAAATCAAATTTGAACATTATTGAAAAACTTACTATATGTAGCACCACTGAAATCAAAGTTCCAAAACCTAACATCAAATTTAAGTATTCATAATGTCATGAGACTCTCATATCATGATTTTAGTTCCATATGCGAAAATTTAAATCGAATTTAAACATTATTCGGAAAACTTACTGTATTTAGCAACATGTAAATAAAATTTCGAACACTTAGCATCAAATTCAAGAATTCCTAGTCCCATAAGACTCTCATACAATGATTATAATTCTATATGCAAAAATCTAAATCAAATTTGAGCATTATTGAAAAATTTGCTATATTTAGCACATTTAAATCAAAGTTCACACACCCGACATCAAATTTAAGACTCTCATATTAATTTTAGTTCCATATGCAAAAATCTACATCGAATTTGAGCATTATTATAAAAACTTGCTATATTTAGCAACATTTAAATCAAATTTATGACATCCAACATCAAAATTAAGTCCCCCTATTTCTCGAGAAATATCACAGGGTGATTCTAATACCAAATGCAAAAATCTACATCAAATTCAAAGATTTATTAAAGAACTTGCTAATTTTAGCACCAATATAATCATAATTGTGACACTTTACATCAAATTTAAATCACCTAAGACTACATTAAATGATTATAATTCCAAATGCAAAAATTTACATTGAATTGGAACATTCATGCTCAAACTTGCATTTTAAGTAATTTTAAAAACACATTTTTAGCACCCAACATTAAATTTAAGTGCTCCTAATGTCTTGGAGCAATAGTATAGTGTTTCTAATTCCAAACAAAAAAATCTACATCAAATTTAAGTATATAAGGCAAATTTGCTAAATTTATTAGCTCACATGAAACCTCGACTTAAACACATCAAAAAATCTATTAAATAAGGGCTTTAAGGAAGAGTCCACAAAATTTTTGAACTCAAACAAGTTCATGAGAAAAATCTCACATTGACATCAAAATTCAAAATTAAAATAACTTTCAACTAGAATACAAAAACGTTGGCTTAAATGACAAAATCCAAAAAGTTATTGCATTAAACTGAGTTCTGTGCAAAAACTCACCAAATTTTAACGCCTAATGCCGTATGTAACAACGATCCACCAATATTTTACTCTAATACTCCAAAAGAGGTCTCCGTGCTACAAGTATACAATGCAAATGAGGGTGCAAAGGGCCCTATATAAACCTTTGTAATTATTTTTCTCATTACTTATAGTCACCCCTTCTCCCTCCTCTCCTCTTTTCTCATCTTCTCTTTTTCTTTTCTCCTCCTCATTTTCTTTTGCCCTCTCACTATACCTCTGTACTTCTCAGACCCGCGCAGGTGCTCGGGTCTCAGCCGTATTGACAAAAAAAGCCAAAAAAAAGATTAATTTTTTTTAAAATTTTTTTTAAAAAAAAAAGATTTTTTTTTTCCCTTCTTCTTTCTTCCTTCTTCATTCAGCAGTGACTTATAAGTTTTTTAAATTTTTTAAATTTTTTTTAAAATTTTAAATGTATCTTGTATTGTGAATCTCAAAGTTTCTCTTCTATTCAACCCACCAAAAATGAAAGGAAAAATAAAACTTGATTTTTTTTCCTTCTCTCCTTCTTCCTTCTTCTTTCTTAATTCAGCAGTAACTTACATGTTAATTTTTTATTTTACTTTATTTTTTTAATTTTAGTTTTTTTTTGAGGTTAGATATATGACTATATGTATACTAAATCCAAAGGATTCACTACTACATACAAGTTTTTAATTCTTATTTAAAATTAAAATTAAAATTCTTGTTGTTTAATTTGTTTTTTTTTTATGGGGGGGGTTGGGTATGTAGCTATATGTATTTTGAATCCCAAAGATCCACCATTACACACGTGCCAAAAATAAATAAAAATAAAAATTTAAGTTGGGTACATATGTTCTTAATCTCAAAGGTTCACCACTACACATGCCAATATATATATATATATATATATATATATATATATATATATATATATATATATATATAATATTTATTTCATGTTATTTTTTTGGGTATTTTGTATTCTAAATCTCAAGGATTCACAACCAAGTCTAAAGAATACCCAAAAAATAAATTTATGAACTTTGTACTTTACAGCCCTATAGAATTCACAACCAAGTCTAAATAAATAAATATTTATGATGTTCTTTTATTTTCTAAACTTTGTTCTTGTACTTTCAACCCCAAATACATTGTTTTATAAATCTTCAAAAATCATTTTGTTATGTAATGCAAGAATGACCAAATGTGATCAATTAAAACGGATGTACCTCCCAAAAGTATTTCATTACAAGTTTGCCAAACCTCAATTTAAATATTGATCACTTCCAAAATTTTACCCCCCTAAATATCAGAACAACAAAATTCATGTTCAATCGGCTCCAAATGCAATTTAAAACCCTCAAGTGCATATATATTTAATTTGGTGTTTCATTTGGAATTGAATTGATATCTCAAATCTCCTATATGACTAAAAATGAATTGTTTCCGTACAGATTTTGTTTCATCATCTAAACATACTGATTTCATAGGCTTTGCAGTGTAAAATCCACACAGAACGATATACATGGTAACAACACGTTTTTCGTGTCTTTTCTGTACATATTACCAAAATATAAATGGGGCACGAAAGTCGTGCGTGACAAACTCAGTGCGGATTCCATACCTAAACAATGTTTTATAAAAGTGACACGGAATCAATGCGCAGTCAATATGTATAGATTTCGTGTCATATCAACACTACTTCAAGGTTTTGCACAGAAATTGTGTGATTTTACTATAGTCTTCGTTATAGGAAGGAAATTTCGTAAAAATCTTTAAAGGTTTGAAAAAATTAAAAATAAATCTTGAATGTAGAAAACAAAGCCTGCACAATTTATTGGAAAAATAAAATTGAATTTTTTTTTGCTTTACAAAGAAAATAGCTCTGAGCCATAGAAATTTTGTCGAACAATATTTAGGAAAAAAAAGAAATTTTGACATAGAAAGAAATCCCGAAGACTAGAGTAAGAAAAAAAAAGTAGACTGTAGCCATCAAAATTTGGTCCCCAAAAAATCTTCGGAAAAATTTGAAAAAAAAATATACATGTAGAGAAAGGCCTGCAGCATCCATTGCCAAACAAATTATTGAAAAAAATAATTTTTGGACATAGAAATAAAATTCCAAAGAGAGGAGTAAAAAAAATCAAATCGCAACTATAGCTGCGACTGAAAATTTGGGAAAAAAATATATCTTCAAAAAAATTTGAAAAAAATCATACATGTAGAAAGAATGGCCTGCATCACCTATTGCAAAAAAAGATTGAATTTTTTTTTGAAACATAGGAAATTTTTTTTCAAGTCGGTAGTAAAAAAATTAGATCGTAGCCATGGCTGTGACTAAAAATTTGGTAAAAAAATAGTTTCGGGATTTTTTGGGAAGAAATCATACATATAGAAAAAGCCCTGCTTCATCCATTTCCAAAAAAATAAATTTGATAAAATAATAATTTTGGACGTAGAATTTTTTTTTCCAAAGACAATGCACGTGTTTAAATAAATTTTTTTACACACATGTACATGTGCAATTACTTGTGGTATGGTGGTTAAGGAGAAGCTTGAGAATGAAGAGGTTGGAGGTTCAAATCGGGTAGCGAGCAAGTTGAAGGGTCAAGTATGATTGGTGGTGGGGCCCTCAAGGGATTGATGGTGGAGAATTTGTAAAGAGTATAAATTATTTAAAACATTTAAATTATTAATTTTTTCCAAATTGACAACAAATATTTTGTGTAGATCTCGTGTAGAAAAAACACGGAATTAGTGGTCTATGAAAGTATTAAATCCATCTGAAAACAATATATAATTCAATTATACAGAAGTTGTACAATATTCGTTTATAACAATACAATATTATAAATGCACGAAAGTCGTGAATGTTTTGATCGCACGGAATCCGTGCAATAGTGGTACGAAGCTATGAATTCATGGAATCATCGCAATTTCTGTTGAAAAATCATCTTCCTCCTAGTTTGAGATGGAGCTTTCTAGAAGAAGGCTACAACAAAAAAAAGTTTAGTGAGCAATTCAACTTGATTTGAGTTGAATTGTGATTTATGCCCACCCATTGAAGTTCAACATTAGCTTCATTAATCTTGATGTTTAAAGGCATTATAGAATATCAAATTAACTTTCTAGAGACTCATCAAATTCATTATTTGAAGTTGATTTGAGCCTTCTAGGAGTCATGAAGCAAAAGGAGGTTTGTTGTTCTACACGATTCGTGTTGAATTATCATTTTTGCCCAAATATAAAGTGTGAAAATTTTATTATTTAAAACTGATATTTTAAAACCTCACAGTAGTTTAAAATAGCTTTTGGAATTAAAACTTTTACCAGATTCAAAGAAGAAAGTAACCAAAAACAAAATCACTTGCAAGTGAAGTAAAAAAGAAGTTTAGTGCATAATTTTAGGAGCCATTATGCGTGAACACTAGAGATGTCTTTTCGAAATAGTTAATTAGATTAGGGAAAAGTAATCTTCCCCTCGTCCTTTGGACCCAGGGCCATTGTCAAGATGAACAGACACTCCATTTACGCCGACCCTATACGAGACCGGTGTTTATATATATATATATAACCCTATACCCGGTGTTTATATATATAGAGTTAACTAGGTATGGGGATAGAATTGTGAGAACCGTGTTTAAAATATTCTTCAAATAGTTTTACCGTTTTTTTTAAGAGCAAAACTAAGTGTAGGTGTTTGAGCATTCTTTCTTGTTTGTGAGGTTTTTGTTTTTTCCTTGATTAATTCAATTGACTCTCAAATTGTGCTTGTGGTGAGTCTTGCTTTCGTGTTTTGACGAGAAGCTTGATATGTCTTCGTTCTCGCCTCCGTCTCTTCGCATGTAACCCGGCTCTCTTCCATCTCCTTCTCCATTTTGAAGGATGGGCGACTCACTGCTCTCCTCTCTCTGGTTAATCACCAAACGCATTTGCGCTGGCGCTGTGGTCGGCATCACTCTTTCCGACAGGTGATTGTGCTCTCAATCTTTCTTTCTTTGCAGCTTTCTTATAACTTATCCTCATGCCCCTTCTGGACGAGCTCTGGCATTTTTTTCATATCCTCTACAGGCAGGAATCGCTATGTTTGTGATCAAATAGTCGACCTAATGTAGTGGCAACTCATTTTGTATTCTTGTTGGCGAATGAAAGAGGATTCTAGTTGATAGTCTGCGATCGCTTCGTTGGCAGCAGGTACATATTGATTCAAGGGATGTAGACCAGTTGACCATGTGATCGAGAATAGCATAGCAGCTGGTCTTCATCAAATGAGTTAAGGAGATTGGCGACGCTTTTAGGGTTTTATAATCCTATGTATGTATTCGGTGTTGTGGTGAATTAGGGTTGGGAGTGTGGCGACGATGCATGGGCGATCGATGCAGCCGACTCTGAATCCTGCCGGGGACAACCCCTGGGGTTTTCTCAATGCGGACCTACTCTTCTTGGAGAAGCTGTCACTGAGAGCCTTCAGCTTCTCGCGTGGGGATGTTGTTGTCTTCAGGTGCAATTAATTCTGCTTCATTCTGTTGTCGGTCTGAAAATGAATGTGAGGAGTGTAGGGACTTTGTCTTAACTCAGTTGCCTGTTCTGGATTGCAGGTCTCCGTTGGAGCCAAAAGTGTGGCTGGTTAAGAGGTTAATTGCTTTGCAAGGTGACTGGGTGACGGTGCCGGGCACTTACGAGATCCTCCAGGTGTGTAACAAGGAATCCTACAGCTTGATTGGTTCAATAATCATTTATCTTTTTGTTTAACCTCAGTTTTGTTCGATGTCGACCTTACATGCGTGGCATTGGCATTTCACATGGCTCTTATCTGACACGGTAAAACTCAATTTGAGACAACGGTTTTCTGAGCTACCTCTCTGAAGTGGACTAAACACATTGTTTTAAGCTTGCTATCTCATTTCAAGTTGATTCAACCTCATTCTGCAGCTGATTCAACTCTCTGATGCTGCTGCAGGTGCCGAAAGGTCATTGCTGGGTTGAAGGTGACAACGGGGATATAAGCCTAGATTCGAAATCCTTTGGACCAGTTAGTGCTTTTCATGAAACCTTGAATTGCTTTTCTTGTTTAGTAGATTAGAACAGGGACTGCACAGTGCATTCTCTTAACCTCTAAAATGCCTAGTAAAATACTTTTAGAAATTAATAGTCAATTATAGAAAGTTGCAAGACATATTTCTTTCAATGCCTATAGACGTAGAAGCTGACACTATGGTTTAATTGTGTTTCGTAATCACTGGTTATTGATATAGAATCATTTGGTGTCGGTGGTGCAGATTTCCTTAGGGTTGATGAAAGGAAGGGTCACTCATGTAGTGTGGCCACCGAATAGAGTCGGTCGTGTGACGAGTCAGCTTCCCGAAGGCCGCGTTCTTTTACAGAAAACCGGCACCAGAACTCATGCATAGGTGTTTGCAGGGGTCACTCGCATCTGTTGCTCATCACGTTTTGCCTCTGCCCTCGTCTAGGTTAACTGGAGTTCCTCACATGGAGTTTTCGACTGGGTGGACGATTCCCCGAGGTAGGTGCAAAGCATATTATCATACACACGAACCAGGAACTCTGTAGAGGAGGCAAGGTCAGCTCCTTCAATATTACTCCTATGCTTCCTTCTGAAGTACAGCAGGGTTTCCATTTCCTCTGCAAAATGAACACCAACAGTGCGGAGCATAACTGTCGAAGCAAGAATTCTACGGTCAACCCAGTGTACCTTCAATTTCGAATGAAAGGAGCTGCGAAAACTTTACGCTGAAGTGCTGATTCAAGGGAGAATCAGGGTATCCAAGATCTCTGATTCTCTAGTTTTTCTTTTAGCACACATCTTGAATTCAAGAATGATAGTGCTGGTATTCAGCCAACCCTTAGAGGCAAGTGTAGTTATTGCTGCAGCTACAATGGCAAGGGTGACTGGGGTAGTCAACTCTGCTTCAGAATATTTTGGGGAGCTAAGCAGCTTGGGGTATGGAAATTGTGTGACAGGAGATTTAAGTAGAAACCTTGTTCTCAAAGGAGGGGCTACGGTTTGATTCAGTTAGAGGAGCTGGATCATGGAAATCATGGAGAGCTTGAAGGTGCTTGTGGTGAGATTCTTGGTGGCTCTCCAGATGAATATTCTTTCAGAACTTTCAGTTTGTGTTGGGGTTTTGTATCGCAGAGCCATGAATACTGAATTTTTTCACCTTGCGAGTGGCCGAGGTTGGGTAAGTGTCTGATCTTTTAATTGTTGGGCGTTCTTGGTACCGTTGGTAAACTCTTGACAAGGAGGGGTGCACAAATTTTGTTTCGTGGTATTGACGTGAAAAATTTGAATTTTAAAATTGAATGAAATATATTAATTTTAAAATTGAATAAAAAATATTAAATTTCAAATTGAATTAAAATTTTGAATTTTTAGGTTGAATTAAATAAATGGTTGGTTTTGAAATTCAACTCTTTCACTTAAATTGCAAATGTGAAGAGTCACGAAGGACTAAATGTGTTGTATGGTTTTTTTGAAGAGTTTTTCATACACATTGAATAAGTATAAAAAATAAACATGTTTGATACATTGCGTGACCTATATTGCTTGTTGCAAGAGCACAAGTTATATGATTCTATGTACGAGGGATATTTTGTGACAAAGGCACATGTTATATTACTCATTATTTGAAATTTATTTTATTTGTTTATTTGTTTGGTTTATTTTAAGTGGTTTAAATGTCATGGATCGGATGTGCATTAGTCGCATTTTTGGAAAGTTCTTAATGAAAAAGGGTGCATGGACTTTGTTTTGTGATGTTCTGAAAGTTATAAATCTTTTAATTGAATTCTTTAATGATCGAGGATTAATTCTTTCACTTGAATTGCTAATGTGAAAAGGTACTAGGGATTAATAAACATTACGAACATGAAGAGTTAGGATGAACTATATACATTGCCTACTTTAGTCAAAAGTCTTGCACTCATACTAAATAAACATACTTGATACAATGTTTGGCTTTCCTCAAAAAAAATTCATGTATAATAGACAACCATATCATATGAACATATTTGACACGTTGCATGACTTTCTATAGTACTTATGATAATGATATATCATACTAGTTAAGTATGACACATTGGTCCAAAATGTCCGCCGTGCATAGGATCATATAACCTATGTTGTTGCATCAATCAATATAGGTCACGCAATGTGTCAAATATGTTTATACTATGCGGATCTTGACGGAGGTAATGTAATGTTGAAAGCATATTTACCTAACATGTTTGTTCAATATGTATGAAAAGTTCTTGATGAAGGTCATGCAACACATTTAGCCAATCTTAATTCTTTGCATTAGTAATATTTATGTTGTTCTTTATGACTCGTACTTTGATTATCAATAAAATATTGACAATTTATAAATGAAATTTGATTTGATTGAATGAATCATAAAACTAGTGAAGCAATTTTTGGGGATTTTTTTATTGCTTGATTTTATTCAGTTTACTTTTTTACGAAAACATTTAGACTAAAAGCTTCAAAATTTGCAATGGAACAATGTGGTTTGACATGAAGCATAATTTTTTTTACAAATTATCCCCTTTCTAATCGAATTACACATCTATAAAGCCAACTTCCTAAAATAGTTAAATGAAAAATCCACATGTCAGAATATGGATGTTGGAAGCAAATTTTGGATTGATTTCTGCTCATTGATAAAAGAAATTGGTCAATTGGACATTCAAGGGTTAAAATATTACAATAGACATTCATAGGCTTCTCTCACCATGGATACAAGACTACTTATTTTCAAAATTATTAATGATTGACACTGTTAAAATTAAAAATTATTTTCGCTTTCAAATTTTGAATGAATTTTTTTGTTGTTTTGAGAACAAAAAATCACTCAAACATGTAGGCAATTCCCCTGAATTTTCACCAAACCTAGACTTGTTCTCTAATACTAATTGTTATTTTTTAATAATCCTGAAAGGAGAGGATAATCTTGTACCAGTGATCTATGGTCTTGGAGATCATGTCATAGCAAACAAGCACTTCATTTATGTTGGCCATGTTTCCATACATGCAGACACGTGTATGTATATATACACACATACACACACTCACACACACATATACATATACATATATATATATATATATACATGTATATATATATATATATATATATATATATATATATATATATATATTTTAGCTTGTGTAAGCATTTGAATTTAGAGTTGTTACTCTAAGCTTAACCGTTAAATGTCAAGCCAAACCTATGGAGCTTGTTCAATAGAGAATATTGAAGAAAAATAATGCTTTAGTGAATCGTTTGCGTCAAAAATTTAAATAGTTGAAGATATCAAAATTGCAAATCTATAGTAACAGATTTTGCCAGTTTGTTTAAGTTGAGAAATGATAATGGATAAAAGAAGTGCAATCTACTAGGTCCTAATTGTTGGGCTGAGTTTATTTCAAAATTGCGTTAGTTGACATAGATTTCGAGAAGAAAAAAATAAAAAATGAATGATAATTGAGTTATTCGTAAAGTACTCTAAACCAGGGTTTAAACCCATGAGTTTTGTGAAAAAGCCGGTTGAGTTAAAAAAGTCGAAATAAAAGTGGGTATGAAACTTATTTTTCCATCAAAATGGTGCCTAAAAAAGTTTGGTCCCCACTTTTGAAGTCGTGTGACATAAGTATCTTGTAAAAAAGTTTGACGCTTCAACTATAGTTGCCTTTTCAACTTCCAAAAAAGTCATGCCGAAAGTGGGGGAGACTTTACAAATAACTCAAATAAGAATAATAAGTTTTTAATTTTTAATTTTACTTTCTTTGACCAACGATGTTCCTGCGATGCTAGACACTATGGGGATTGATTTTTGTTTTTGGTTTTTTTTGTTTTTAATTTTTATTAAGTATTTTATGGTGCTCATAGTCTCAATAGTATGATGCTTTCCGAGGTGCCCCATTACACCCCTTTTAATGTGATTTATTTTTTGAAATTTTTAACAACTCAACATCATTTGTTGTATCTATTTTACAAAGGGAGAGACCGCAAAAAACAATTCGTTTTCAAAGAATTGCATTATTGAAGAATATAATCAAGTTATAAAATTGAATCTAAATAAAGCTAAGGCAAATACTACTAAAATAATTGTTTGTTTTAAATTGGTATTACATGAGAAAATTAATTAAGAAGAATTCAACTTCTAATTCTCAAAATTGTGTATGGTATCAAATTGGGTTTACAATGATCAATGATTTGTTTTTAAAATGATGGTAGTGATACAAAGCTCTAAAACTTAGTTGTATGGGCTAAGAGCATCTCCAATCATGATGCGTCGAAGGGGCACGCTACAATGTATTTGACAAGCTCCTTCTTTTTCCGTTTGGACGAGGTAGAACACCGAATTAAACATTCATGCACTTGAGGGTTTTAAATTGCACTTGGAGCTGATCGAACATGAATTTTGTAGTTCTTAGATTTAGGGGGGTAAAATTTTGGAAGTCACGAATATTTGAATGTAGTATTGGCAACGAGATATGTGACAATTTTAGGGTGTAATCTTCATTCTAATAATGTACATTTGGTTTTTCATACTTTAAATTAGAGGGTCATAAGTGAAGTATTATAGAACAATATATTATGTTTTAAAAAAAAACTAGTACAAAGTCGAATGTTTGCATTTTCTAAGAAACACTCTGTGATCTCGCACTTACCGAATGTAATACCGTAAACTCTCTACTATTACATTGTAATGCTATTACTACTACGTACTAGAATGTCGTCTAAATTACTGTCTGCTATAATGTTCTAATTTAGCTAATAGACATTTAAGTCACGCTGCAAACGTTCGTTGTCCATTTCCTCCAATTGCAATGCAATATATTCCACCAAATGAGGCTTCACTTCTACTGGAATTTTGATCTTTGCCTCTGTTAGCACGCCATGCACTGGAATATTGTTGTTTCGAAGTAGCGCAACTCTTGTTCTTGTTGGCACATTTTCCCAAGAAAAGATACTTGCGTCTTTTACAACCCATCCGTGTGCCTCACCTGATGGCTCCCAGTATGCTTCCATACAGTTCATATACCTTGCTCCATTACATCCTGGATCTTCTTGCATTGCCCTTGCTCTGATTGGCCAGTACCACAAAACCTTCATCTTGGCAGTCCACCTGCCTTGTCCAAACTCTAGTACCTTTTCCACATAGAATGGTATACCGGCGCGCACTTCTGATGCTTCTACTGTAAGGGCGACAAAGTGACCAACTCGAACATCGTTCTTTGGATCAAATGGTGGAAAATGATTTGCAGGTTCGTCAATGCTAATTGAAGTTCCTATTGAGGCAACAACATGTGTACTTCTTCTACTTGGTGCACTTGTCACGACCACAAAGGACGGTCTGCCCCGACGAGGACCAAAATACCTTCTTACCTCTGGATTTGGCATTGTAGCCAATATTGACGTGACTTCCACATTCACTGCATTTGAACGATCATATCCTTCACCTACACCATCGGTTGGATCTTCGGCAACTGCATGTGTCTTTGGTTCTTCAGGCCAAAATGGTTTGACACTCTCTTCATGCCTATTACTATTTGGAAACTCTATCAAGTAGTTTGTCAACCACTTCGCTTGATCAATGGCTTTGAGATTCTTCTCCACATTCTGTAATCTCTCTACGCATTTGTCCTTGTATGCGATGAAGTCTTCCAATGCTCTCAATTCCCTAGCATCAAGACCAAACACCTCTGCTAGTTTTGGCTTCTCAGATGCGCTTGGCACTGATCGTAAACACAAATGCCCCTCCATTGGTGCCCATGCATCGTTACTGAAGTGTTTGTGTTGTACCCGAGGCACACCATCTTCCATGTAAAACCTCATGTGGTGTGGAAAGGTTATACCTGTAAGTGTATCACCTCCTGTCAAAAGGTGAGGTGTGACAAAGGACTTCCAATCCCTCACGTTCTGCAAATGTCGTACGCTCACAAAAGCCTCCGTATATGATGATCCCTTCTCCACAAGTTCAAGTAGCTCTTGCAAGGAATCGATATTCGTTCTCTTCAACGTATTTGAAATAATGCTAAACCGTTGATCGATATCTTCGTGAGTATGACCTACGACGAGAAAACACAGTTGCACTTCTTTAAAGAATCCCAAACCCACAAGTGATGCACAAAGGGCAAACATGTAAATGTTCTTGTTCTCACGGGTTGTATTGTCCGCCTGAATTCGCAATGTCGGCGCTAATTTACCCTTCCGCTTCTTCACGTCAGCAATCACGTGCATCACTGTTGTGATCACCTGATTGCTATCATGCTTGTGGTGTGCATCTATCCAGACATCTGCATACAAACCAATGCCGTGGACCAATACCCCGCACAAATGAGTCTTTACAAATCTTGACTCTATGTTCTTCACCGTCTGCCTCATCTTTGGAACCATTGTTGTATTCTGGTCCATGCCATCCACAATCAAACACATGTAGATGTCCGGAGTTATCATTGCAGACCTCTTGAACGTCCAATAGTCTCGCCTCTCTTCTATTTGATGATTAATGTGTATGAGATACATCTTCTTTATTTCCACCTGGGCAACTGCATTAGTTGTCGCTTCCATTCCACATTTATACTCCCAACAATGGTAGCACTTTGAAAATCTAGAAAATGGAGGTATCTGCACGTGGGGAAACTCTATACGCCACAACCTATGAAATGAAGAGATTGAAAGTGGCTCCCCATCCACCATTTTCTTCACTTCTTCGTTGACGTAGTTCAATACATCCGTCTTTGTGGTGTTCATTGGCAACAAAATCAATGGCACGGTAGTATTATCAACTTTGCGGCGAATCTGTCGATGTGGTTGAGTACATCCCGCCACTCTAACAAACTCTTCGAAACTCTCCCGTGCTGCTGACATCTTCGCACTCTCTCCTAGAGGTCCAATGTTTCCATGATGAGCAACAACTCTTCCTCTATCTTGATGATACACCTTCAATTGCTTGAATCGCCTTTGAGAGTATCCGAGGGCTCTTGCATAGCAAGCATTGCATACGTCGTGGCCATGCAACCTTGTTTTAAACTTGTCCCTCTTTGTCCCTTCTGTCCGCGAGAAAAAAGCATTCAATTTCTGCAAAATCCACGTTGCCCTTTGTCCATATTTCTGACCCCATGCCATGTATCATTGGTCCAATATATACTTCTCATCCACGTCCTTCAAACAATTCCGTTTGCACCCCCCTTCTGTCTTTGTTGTCATAACACTATGTAATGTGACTTTCTGATGGAGTGCCTCCCCTCTGTTCAAAGGCGTTCGATTTCGCCTTCTCCGGTTTTCCATGTTATAGCGCCTCCTTGGAGTTTCTAAGGGAAGACCCTGCATCGGTGTACTATTCTGAGCGTCGCATTGAGAAACTTGAGTTCCTGGTGAATTGTTTTGACGGGTACTTGAGTCCTCCCCTATGTTCAATAAGCCATTCTGTCGGATTGAGTATATGCCTTCCTCTACAAACTCAAACTCCGGTGACAACGTTGTACGAAAGGAGAAGTTTTGCCCTTCACTTGACTGAGCCGTCGTAGGTGCCCTCGCTTCTTGAGAACGTACACATGCTCTCTCCCATCGTATAGTAAGACCAACACACTGGCCTAATCGTTCTCCAACTACTTCCCCTGTCCATTTAGAGGCATCTATTGCGTTCACAACACGGATAGCCACTTCATGTGGACATAATTTCACAGTATTCAACTCCATTCCACATAGGAAGCTATCATCCAATAGTCCCGTCCCAACAACTACGCCATTTCCATCTAGAAGGTCTACAAGGCCCCTTATTTGCTCATGTGCTCTTCTTTGCGTCGATGGACCAGTTTCTTGGAAAAGGCGGATACGAGCTCCTCGAACAATTATCTCTCCCACACTTGGAGCTGCTATTCGGGTTGCATTTACTAATCCCACAGGACTTCCAAATGCTCCTCCATGCATTTTGCTTGTTTGTCTTCCAAAAAGGGCCTAGTAATATGCAAAAGTCCCACTATTCACAACATGATCCTTTTTTTATAGTATTATACAAGAAATAATGAGTTTCATAACTTTCATGCAATTTGAGAGTAACGACTTCGGCGGCTTATATATTTTATATTCAATGTCCACTTTCATTCAAAATGGTTGGATTTGATTTTTTTTAATGTCTACTTCGCATGCTATAATTTTCTTATCAAACCTAGTTGTTATGAATTCTTAATAAATGTTGTAGTGCACGGGTCTAGTTTGGACACTTTTTGCCTTCTTGGTCAAAGACCTCACTTTTCGACTAGTTGTTGACATTTCAAAGCCATAATTGGACTCATTTGAGCCAAATTTTGCATGTGATTGAAAGAGAACTAAAACGAAGTTCAAGTATACTACGCTCCTACAAATATTGCCGCATCCTTTTCCTTTTGTCAAACAAAAAATTTATACAATGTATGTGGCAAAATGACTCCAAACTTATTCCACATCTTCTACAACATGTAGACGAGAAGATTCCTTAGACTTTGGGATTGATACATGTCAAATTCATTTAGACCTACAATATTTCAACTTTTCAGCATTTTGTTACATTATGACATCTGCAACTTCGGCAGCTTTTATCTTTTTATTACCATATCCTTTTTCATTCAGAATTGTTAGATGAGGATCCCTTTAATGTCTACTTTACATCCTAGAATATCCATTCCAATCCTAGTTGTTACAAATTCTTCAAAATCGTTCCAATCCTTGAGTCTAGTTTGGATAATTTTGTCTTCTTCTATCAAATAGGTAACTAATTGGCTACTTTCGGACGAATTATAGCATTATTGGAGACATCAACCTTTCATGGTAAGCAAGAGAATTG
>CAXARX010000193.1:0-20232 GCA_963971425.1 Bryoerythrophyllum caledonicum | reverse complement strand
AAATGCAATTTTGAAATGTTGATTGCACCAAAACCAAATTGTAATTTGAAAAAAAAACGTGTAATTTAACATTGAAAGTGTAATCGTTTGAAACAAAATTGTTATATTGTCTCACAATTGCATTAACACAACATTTTTTCAACTGCAAACAGTGTTGCTACAATTTGCAACAATATTACACTGTTAAGCATTTAGTTTGATATTGCAACAGTAGTATAATAATACTTTTGCAATTCCAAAGAAATTCTGATGTTGATTTGTTATGGTCCCCATAATCCTAAATTTCATTCCACGATTACTTTGCGACTACAACAATGTACGTGCCAAATTTGGTGCAAAGAGAGGGATGCAGTTGTAACAAAGTTGTAGAAGACATGTATTTGCATATCAGCCAGTTGTGGTGGGCACGTGTTTCTTCTAGCGCAAAAATTGTTGGTCAATCACTACAACATGAAATGAAGTATAAAATCATCAAAAAGTCATTTGCTTTCTAGTCTGTCAAAAAAATATGAAGCTAACTTAATATAGAATTTATGATAAAAATTCACCCCCGAAAAGATGGACAATGGATGAAGAAATGCCAATGAAATGTATACATTGTACATGCAATATATGCGCTTGGGCATATAGTGGTTAAAGTACATGGAAGAGAGTTTAGGAATTTTAATACTCTCTTCCAATGTGGTGGTTTACATCAAAATTGAAGTGCAATATTTTTTTCATTCTTTTTTCAAATTTTTTCAATTTTTAATTTTATATGCGTTTTTCTATCTCCTATCCATGAAGAAAAAAAAAGAAAAAAAGAGAGAAAATAATAGTAGAAGATGAACAAAAATGAAGATGAAGAAGGGAGAGAACGAGAAAGTGATGAAGGAAAGAGTATAAGGGCGGAGTCAGGACTCCACTCCCCTTTATAGTCATGCTTCCTCTCCTTCTTCATTCTTTTACTTCCATTTTTATCCTTTTCTTTTTTCAAGATCTGAATCAGTACTCACTACTCATTCGGATTAAATATATATATATATATATATAAAATTAAAAATAAATAAAATAAAATTCCCCTTCTTTATGAACACTCCAACTGGTCCGCACGCGGAACACTTGTAATGACTTAAGTTACTTATTTTTGGGAGCAATGGAGCGGATATAATGAGGGGAATGAAATTTTGGAGAAGCATCAAGCATTTTAGTCATGTTGCTAGAATCAAATGAAATGCATGTGTTTTAAAAAAGTAGCATGATATGCCAACTTTGCACTGTTGCTTGAATATACCATTTGGTCAGATGTCATCAAGCTTTCAATTTGTATTTATATATTGTCAAAGTAAGGGAGGAACTTTGGCCTCTTCATACTATGAAATTATCTTTTATTTGAATTAATGATACAATTTTTAAAATTATACATATATAATACATAAATAAATCTAATTTTAAACTTCACATGTGATGAAAAGCATAAACTTTGAAATTTTCTTGAAAAATTTGCCAAAATTTTTAAAAACCTAAAATGGTCTTAGAAGAAGTGCACTTGGCCAAGTGCAAAATTGGCAAATTGTGTGTTTTGAATGTTTGTTTTTTTTTTGGGGGATGTTGAGATATCATGGACCATGTGTTTTTTTGGGGGTGTTTTTTGTATCATTGGAAAGCTTTCAATGAAGGAGATACAGAGACTTTGTTTTGTATCATTTGGACCTACGATATGAAAGTTATACAATTTTGAGCTATTTTTGTCCTCATGAATTGAATTAAACAATAGATGTGTTCTTTGATGTTATTCCTTGTACCGTTAGAAATTTTGCAATGAAGAAGAGTGCATAGACTTTATTTTGTGGTGTTTGGACATAGGATGTGAAAGTTACGATTTTTTTAATAAAATTGCACATGTCATGCAAGTTCATGTTACAGACATAGCCCTTAGAACTCTTTTAGAACCTTCCATATTCTCCTAGAACCTCCAATATTAATCTAGAACCTTCCATACTCTTCTAGAACCTTCCATAGTCCTCCAGAACCTTCCATGCTCTTCTAGAACCTCCCATAGTCCTCCAGAACCTTCCATGCTCTTCTAAAACCTTCCATAGTCCTCCAGAACCTTCCATGCTCTTCTAGAACCTTCCATAGTCCTCCAGACCTTCCATACTCTTCTAGAACCTTCCATAGTCCCTCCGGAACCTTCATAGTCTTTTAGAAGTTTCCATAGGCTTTTAGCATCTTCCTTAACTTCTAGGGACTTCCATAAATTTTTGGAAGGACATGTAGAAGCTTCCTTGTGGCCTCTACGTCGTAGTATAAATAGGAGTCAAGGTTGAAGGGATCCTCAATCTTGACAACACATCTCTTGTGGTCTATTCTAGACCTTCTTGTCTTGTATCTTCTTCCAATTATCAATCTAGATCATTATACTTCTTGAGAGTGATTCTGGAATACTCACACACTTCTTGTTCTCTCGTTCGTGTGTTTTATTGTACTTCTTGCCTCTAGTTCTCATGTCATTGATAGTTTGTTGTGACTAACATTAACAATACTAGAGCTTGGTCTTTCTAAATTAAGAGTGGATTATCTCCTTTCTAGAAAGCACTTGAACATTTTAGAGGTTGCGGATTACCCTCTCCTAAACTAGTCTTGTTTCATGTTTAAATTTTTTCTTGATTAAAAACAAATCACCCCTCTATCTAGAAAGTATTTTAATCATTTCAAAGCTTGTTGATTACCCACCTTTAAATTGTCTTTTTTCTTGCATAGAATTTACAAACGTCCTTCAGAGAAAATCAAGATATCAAAAGGTATATATAATAGTCTGAGAAATTTTTGTGATACCAAGCTTGACACAATTCTAAAAGCCATTCAGACTTTGACTTTGAGGATCAACCATATTGAAAATTTTTGTCACCAATTTCAATAACAAACACTAGACTCAAAGTTCCCAAACTATGCCCAAACACAAGTACCCACGGTTTTCCATCTATGAGGCAGCCATGTTTCCAACTCAAATGGAGACTCTATTTGTATAATACTTTAATAAGTCAAGGTTCAAGAAGCCAAGACTCATCCTTTCGGAGAAGTTTGACAATACGCGTTCAAACTTTCGAGGATTTGTCAATCAAATCCAACTTGTTCTATTTCTCCAACCACAGCGATATCTGACACACAAATCAAGAGTGGGCTGAAGTAGGACTTTGCTCAGGGGACAAACTCTATCTTAATTTGTCCCCCTATTTGAAAAAAAATTATCTATTTTGAACAATTTTGAGCTATTCTTAACAGCATCTCCAGAAGCCTTTGGAGAACATCACAAGGCCTATTGGACAACAACCAAAATTCGTTCTTTGCACCAGAGATCACGACTTGCATCAGTGTAGAATCGGATTTCACACAACTACCATGTGACATCAATTAGAACAAAGAAGTGTTCATGAGGCAATTCCATTGGGGATTACGAGATGACGTGAAGGACTAGCTATGAAGTGCGATAATCAATTTTTTCATAGACGTCAAGAGCAACGTTCTTGGACTTCATCAAGACCATACTCAACGTCTTCTCATACATCAGCTTCCATGAAAGTCTGACATACTCATGCATGAATGGAAGACATGCAAATTGACGTTGCTCGATTCAAACATCTTGTGCTGCAAGAAAAGAAGAGTCTTTTTGAAAAAAACCTATACCTTTTATTATGGACAATGTGGACATAAAGTCGACAATTGCCCGAAAAGGCCTCATCGCCAAACTTTCAAGACAATAAGCCATTAACTCGAAGTCGACAAGGAACGCAACTACAAATAAGCCATTAACACCCAAAAAACCAAAAGACCTAGCCACAGTATAAGTCGTGTCGTTAGACGAATTCAAATCACAAGGTCTCTTTCTCTCCAGTGATCCCTTTGATTGTTTTAATATTCCATTCTCTTTCAATTCTTTGAACCTTCAAACACCCGATTTGATAGAGTCAAGAGCCTCTGCTTGCTTTATCGATGAAGACTTTATAAAACTTTACAAAATTCCTCTAGTATAGAAATTATACCTAGTCCTTGTAGAAGTTATAAATGGACGACCCTTAGTCTCTAGACATGTCACTCATGAAACCATTCCTTTAGAAATAGAGTTAGAAGGTTATAACAGTTTTCTTGTTTTCAATGTCATCAAAACTCTTACTAGCTGAGTCATATTAGGATTATCTTGGCTTAGAAAATACAACCTTAATTTAGATTGGAATAACCTAAAGCTCAAATAATCTACCGATAACGTTCAATCTACAACCCCCGTCAAACCCAAACATCTACGTTCAAAATTATTGGTTATAGCAACAAGAGCTTTCAGAAGAGCTGCAAAGCACCGTACTCTATTTGCTATATATGCAACCCCGGCTCCTAATGAAGCAACGTCTGCATCAAGTATTCCGATTGAATATAAAGAATTTCAAGATGTTTTTGAATAGAAAAATGCCGACATTTTATCTGAGCATCATCCATATGATTGTGCCATTGATCTGCAAGAGGGTGCTTAACCGCCCTTTGGACCAATTTACAACCTCTCACAAAATGAGTTTGTGGCGTTGCAGGAGTGTATTGAAGAAAATCTTGCCAAAAACTTCATCCGACATTCCAAATGTCTTGTTGGCGCACCAATACTTTTTTTGAAGAAGAAAGACGGATCTTTGCGATGTGCGTCGATTACCGTGGCTTAAACGAGGTTACCAAACGAATTGGTATCCGTTGCCATTGATATTTAGACTTCTTGATCAACTCGGACAAGCAAAGATTTATACAAAGATTGATCTGCAAGGAGCTTACACTTCAGTACGCTGAATGAAGGGGATGAGTAGAAAACTGCATTCCGAACAAGGTGTGGACATTTGAATACAATGTCATGTCTTTTGGACTTACCAATGCACCACCTATCTTTCAACTCTAAATACACGAGATTTTTTGTGAATTTCTGGATAAAATTGTCGTATGTTATGTGGATGATATTCTTATTTATTCTACAAATGCGGAAGAACATGAAGAGCATATGAAATTTGTGTTACATAAGCTACGAGATGTTGGATTGTATGCAAAATTGGAGAAATGTGTGTTTTATCAACTATAAGTAGAGTTCGTTGGATATATCATTTCCAATGAAGGCTTGATGATGGATCCTAAAAATATTCAAACAATTATGGATTGGAGTACTCCTCGAACGGTACGAGACGTGCAATGTTTCTTTGGATTTGCCAATTTCTATCAAATTTTCATCTTGAACTACTCGTAAGTAGGTGCTCCATTGATTCGGTTAATATCCAAAAATGAGGGCCAGAAGCAGAGAAAGCTTTTCAAAATGTGAAGACTCCTTTTAAGACGGCTCCAATTTTGATCCATCCCGGCTTTTCAAAAGCTTCCTATATGGAGACTGGAGCTTGAGACTTCGCATTAGGAGCAATATTATTACAAATGGAGAAAGACGAGAAGCTTCATCCAATCGCATTTTACTCGAGACAATTCTTAGCCGCGAAAATCAATTACAAGATTTATGACAAAGAACTTCTTGCCATTGTGGACTCGTTTCAGGAATAGCATCAATTTCTTGAGGCGCTTCACATCAAGTGACTGTATATAAAGATCTCAAGAATCTTGAATATTTCATGTTTGCTCGTGTTTTAAATTGTCGCCAAATTCATTGGAATATGTCATTATCTCGCTTTGACTTTATCATCACCTATCGACCCGGCAACCAACAACGATTATCTCATGCCTTGTCACCGACGTCATATCTTGCATGAAGAGAAGGAAAATTAGCATATGATCTACAAAGAACGACTCTTCTTAAAACCGACCAATTTCGACTTTATGGAGCAACAATAGCAATGCTAGTTGAGTTATCAAGTCTGTGCAACATCAACTCCGGACTCTCTTGTTTTTGACATCAAGTGTTACTCTAAGAATAATTGCGAAAGATTCAAGTTTGTTGATGACTTCTTGTATTTTGAAGAGCGCATGTATATTCTTGAACTCTTGAAGGCTCTATATGGCTTCAAGTTCTCCAAGTCTGTCATGATTTTCCAGCTGCTAGACATTTTGGGTTCAACAAGACATTAAAAAAATATTTCTTGAGGTTTTTGGTGGCCCGAGATGTGAAAGGCCCTCAAAGACTTTGTACTCTTTTGTGACACTTATTCTTAATCGAAGAACCCTTGACATCGTCTATATAGACTTTTGCACCCATTGCCTAATCCAAAGCAGTCGTGGTATTCTATTCTTATGAATTTCATCACAAACTTACCAACATCAAACTCTTTTGAAACCATATTCGTAATTGTTGATCGATTAACGAAAATGTCACATTTTGTTCCCTGCAAGAAGACAATTACCGAAGAAGAAACAACAAGGCTATTTCTCGAAAACATTTATCGATATCATGGATTACGAGATGATATCTATGAGTGCTTGAGCCGTGGAGCCAAAATATCCTGAGAAGTAGGCCTACCTACCTATGCCTTCAACACTTGAACACTAGTTTCATTCACAAAATCTAATCAAATACTAGATCAATACAATCATTTACCTATAAGAGTCATACATTATTTTGTACTACATACAAGTTCATGCAACCAAATTCAAATTTTTTGATAAGAAGCACAATAAAACTTGCAATTATTCAAGAAAAAATAACTCAAATTGCTACTTGCATTGAGGAGCAACGGACCTCTTTGTACTAAAACGGCTAGCACTGCCTCTTCCTAACTCTAATTTAGGCATGCCATAGCTTGTTGAAAAGCCAGCTAAAAGGATCTATCATTATCTCAAATATCAACTCCAAGGCCTTTTTGATCTTTTCCACAGTTGGCCTCCAATGTTGCAACTTCAACTTCAAGGGGCAATGGACCTCTTGACTACTAAATCAACCGCTACCACCTTGTCTTAGCTTTTATTTGAAGCGTGCTATGGCTTGTTGAAAAGTTAGCAAAAAGATCTACTAGATTCAAAAAATTTAGCTCAAAAGGCCATCGGATTTTTCCATGGTCAACCTCCAAAGTAGCAACTCCAACTTCAAGGGCGAATGGATCTTTGGCTACTAGATCGACCGCCATCACCTCGTCCTAACTTTGATTGAGGCGTGCCATAGCTTGTTGAAAATTGAGTTGAAAGATCTACCATGAGCTACAATCTCAACTTTAAAGCCCTTCGGATCTTCTCACGGTCAACCTCGAAAGTTGAAGCTCTTACTAATTTCCTCTACGAACTATCTCTTAGATCTAACATGCCATGGCTTCCACCATGGCCCAAAAAATACAAGAAAGGAAGAAGAGAGAGAGAGGAAGAAGAAGAAGGGAGAACAATTCAACACTCTCCCTGACAACCACATCCACGACGAAGTTCATTCATGATGAGCTTCATCCACAACTCTAACTAATGGAAAACTAGGACTAATTCCTAGATTAACATGCCTAACTCTAATACCCCAAGTGGACTCTATCAAAGTAGACTTCTAATTCCTAAACCTAGCCAACAACTAAGGCCTACAGCTATCAAATATGCTTGGACCCATGGAATAGGCCCCACTGGATATAACTACCTAGAATTGGATTTTACGGGTCAATCTAATTCAAATAAGCCCCACGGGCTACATATTACTAAAATAGGCCTCACGGGCTAATCCATACCAAATTGGCCCCATGGACCACAATCATAGAATAAACATCAATAACAACGCTAATGTCTAAAAAAGAAAATGAAAGAATAATAAAAGTAAACTAAACATCGGAAGCCATGGTAAATGAATTTTTGTGGCTTGTGAATCATTTAAGTGGTTCATAACATCATATCACATCATAGATCACAATTTACATCAAAGTTTTAGAGATCCCTCTTTCAAATCTTGAAAGTGAAGATTAATATCCTTTTCTCTGCTTTTCATCCTCAAACTGATGGTCAAAGTGAACGTGTAAATCAAGTATTGGAGTAGTATTTGCGTCACAACATCAACTATCAAGAAGTTGATTGAACTTCATATTTACCGTTGGCCGAATTTGTGTATAACAATACCATCCGTGCATCGACTCAATATACCCCCATTTTTTGCCAACTATGGATACCATCCAAAATTTGATATGTTGGGCGTGTCAAAACACGACAACCCTACCGCTAACGACTTTGCAGCACGACTATCACAATTACAAGCGACAATGAAACTTCATTTACAACAAGTTCAAGATTCCTATAAAGAATCTGCAGACAAACTTTGAAAAGAATCACTTTCTTCGAAGTGGGGGATAAGGTATGGCTTCTTCGGTGCCACATTTAGACTACCCGTCTATGTGACTAATTGGAATATAGATGATTAAGACCATTCTTAATTCAATGACAAATCAATCCACTTGCTTATCGGTTGGAGCTACGAGCATCTATGAAGGTACATCCAATTTTCTATGTTTTGCTCTTAGAACTTTACAAAGCATTTAGTATATCAAGACACACTTAGCCACCGCTCCTTTGGATCCAAATCGATAACCACAAAGAATATGAAGTAGAAAAAGTGCTTGATTCTCGGCGATGATGGGGCAAGTAAGAGTATCTCATACTTTGGCCTGGATGTGACATCAACGAACGTATGTGGAATGCAACAGCAAATGTACGCAACGCGCGTCAAAAGTTATGTGACTTTCATCGACTCTATCCTTTCAAGCCACGACCTCACCAACCATAACTTCTACGCGAAGTTTTGCCACCCAGAGCTATATATAGACAGAGAGTACCAGTAGAACAACATGATATGATATAACGTTCACTAAAATTTTTATAGCTTAGTTGTACAAATTCGAGCATGTCTAACTACAAAGTTTTTAGAGAGTCTTTAAATTTAGAAAGCCAACAGGGCCATCTGAGCTTGAGCTTTCTTTATCACGATTTCCGAATGAACTTCTTAAACAAGTGGGTCCTAAGCCGCCTTGACAACACGAAGTTGGGCCTCCCAACAACGGAGACAACCTCGCGATGAAGAACCATTTGAACGTAGATAGCATCGAATTCGAAAGACTCCTAGCAGCACATCGCAGGTAATTGTTCTCGAAGTTGAACCTACTTGTGAACGTCGCCTATAAGCTGTATTTGAAAGTCGATACTACAACAAAGATTCTAAAACACAAACTTGGTCGCAAGTAGAAGGTGTTGGACACTCTTATTGGTTAAAAATACCTCTCAACCACTTGAGTCTTGCAAGGCAACTTGAATATGTTGCAAAGACCATGGGACATATTTTCGACTTTCTTTGTCTCTGACTATCTTTGACAGATCGCACCTCTTGGAATTTGTCACTAGACGAGGGGGTGATGTCACGGGCATAGCCCTTAGAACTCTTCTAAAACCTTCTATAGTCTTCTAGAATATTTCATACTCTTCTAGAACCTTCCATAGTCTTCCAGAACCTACCATAGTCTTCTAGAAGTTTCTATAGGCTTCTAGTATCTTCCTTTGCCTTCTAGGGACCTTCATAAAAGGTTGAAAGGACCTGTAGAAGCTTCTGTGTGGCCTTTAAGTTATAGTATAAATAGGGTCGAGGTTGAGGAGATCTTCAGTCTTGACAACGCATCTCTTGTGGTCTATTCTAGACCTCCTTGTCTTGTATCTTGTTCCAATTATCAATCTAGATCATTATACTTCTTGAGAGTGATTCTAGAATACTCGCACACTTCTTGATCTCCTAGTTCTTGTGTTTTATTATACTTCTTTCCTCTAGTGCAACCTTCCTTGTTGACAGCTTTCCAATGATACGACCACTACCTCCTCCCCCTCTCCTGTCCCTCGAGGATACTTGGTCCATGACATCTCAATTGAATAAAATAAACAAACCAAACTAACAAGCTCGTATAATATATTGACTAATATGACCTTTGCCATTAGCCCGATTTTTTGATAACCTCAAAGGTCACACAGTGTAATTAAGAATGTTTATCTTGTATGTTTATCTATTATGTTTATCTTTATATAGTATAGTATGTTACATAGAGTGCGTTAAAAGCTCTTGACAAGGTCAACGAATGTATTTAGTCCATCCTAACTCTTCAAGTTTGCAATGTTTCTTTAGTCCATTGTGACCCTTCACATTTGCAATTCAAATAAAAAAATAGATTGTCAAGATTGATCATTTATTTGATTCAATTAAAAAAATTCATAACTTTCAAGATTGTACATCCAAATGCCACGAAACAAAATTTGTGCATCTATTGGAGGGAGGGACACTCAGTTCATGACATTTCAGTTGCTTAAACAAACAAAAAAAACAAAACAAACATGCTAATTTTATATATAAATGATATATTTTTAGTAAAAAAATCTTTGAGCAACCTTCAACTACAACCTCATGGTTAGAAAAAGGAGTGGACCTTCCTAACCTTCTCTTTTTGCCATCCCATTGTCCCTTTTCTCTTGTGATTTTCACATCCCTTCATTCCTCTCCTTTTTTAATTTCCTTCATAAAGATTTGAAATTGCCTAACAAAGATTCCATCACCTTCAATATCAACAAATACTCTTGGATTCTATCACCTTAATTTGTGAGTTTCAACTAGTATTCATGATTTTTCAAGGCTTGTGATCTTGCTGTTTGTTATTTTTTTTGGACACTAGTATTTAACTCCTAATTGTCTAAAAGACCAAATATTGGCTTATGGATGAATGAACTTTTCTTGGTAATGACGAAAAGGTAGCCCAAAAATTTTGAAAAAATTCAAGAGTGAAGTGAAGGCGATCTATTATGCATTCTATTGTTCAAGAAATTCTATTCATTGCCTCCATCTTTCAATTTGGAGAAATGACAACAAATAGTGGTGAATAAAAACTAGATCACCAATGATGCTTATTTAGTGTGATTTGGTACCTCATAGCTCTTTGAGTCTGATCTGAAGTTTAGCCATTAATATCATGATCCTTTTCAAATATGAATCCAACTAAAGAATGGAAGATTACAAGCTGCAGTTTCTCTTCTAATTTGAAGTTTTGAATTTTTTTTAAATTGCATATTTTATTGCAATTTGAACTATGGATCTCTATGGTCAACTATTTTACTAACTGTAGAATGACACAAAAATTTGGTTTATATCATGATATTTTTCACTGTAATGTCTCTTTAAGACAACTTTCAAAATTTTCAACATGTTTTGAATTTAATGAGAATTTACTCCATTTTTCTTTAAAAAAACCACAATATTTCAAATTTTCACAAAAATTTATGAATACTTTTTTGACATGTAGTATGCACATGCTTTCATTTAAGAAAATTATAATATTGAATTTCAACATCATTTATAGTGGCAAAAAAAATTGTGGAAAACAATTCTAATTCCATGAAGATTCCATGGTCTTAGGGACGAGCATTTAAAGGTTAAATCAATGGCTTTACTCCAAAATGAACCCTAATAGAACGGAGCGTATATAATGGAATTTCCATGGAATTAGAGTTGCATTCCACAATCTTTTTTGGCACTATAAAGAATATTAAAATTCAATTCTATAAATTTTGTAGATGAAGGCATAAACAAACTTAGTGTCGAAAAAATATTCAAAGCTTTTGTGAAATTTTGAAATTATTGTGGTTTTTTGAAAGAAAGCGAAAATGTTTAAAGTAAGCTAAAAAAAATTGATTATTTTGGTGAAAGGCATACAACAGAGTGTAGAGCATCATAGTATTAACCAAATTTTCATGTCATTCTATAATTAATAAATTGTTTGATTTTGGTTATAGCTCAAAAGTTCAAATTGCAATAAATTATTTAATTTTAGGAATTTTTCAAAATTCAAATTGGAGTTAAAACTATATTTCATAAGCTTCATTTCATTAGTTGGTTTCATGTTCCAAAATGACCATTTTTATAGCTAAATTTCATATTACACACAATGCATTGCAAAGTACTAAAATACACTAACTAAGAAAACACAATGCTTCGAAAGCACTCTTGGTTATCCATTTTCCAACACTCTCAAGGTAGTTTCAAAAAATTAAAATTGGATGAAAGTATGTTTTCATCAAACCTTTTCATCGCTTGGCGTTTTGTTCATCCGACCATTTTTGGTCCGCTTTGGCGTTTCACAGATAACTCCTAATTTAATCTGAAAACTCCACCTTCTGCCAATTCGATGCACCTTAGGAGCGAGTGGACAGTTCCGTCATCGACCGTCGTTTTCATCGCCTCCCATTTGGCCCTTTGATAAATTCTCATAAAGTCACTAGCCTATGCAGTGGGGATGATTGCAATAAAGATTTATGATGAAAATGTAACTTCAAAAATGGTCAAGGCATGTCTCATAACATGAAGCGGTTTGCACAAGTATTGAAGGAGCTAATTGATCCAGATTCAGAAAAGGGTTCAACTGTGGTCCATGCCGTGAATTTACTGAAGGCACATCTTTTTAATTTTGAGACTCGAGTGGAATGTTATCGTTATAATATATAGGTTATATTTGGCGGTGTAGGGTTTATTTGGGATTGTTTATTATAGTTCTACATATATGATCTTTTAGAGTACTTTACTTTAGCATTATTTAGAAGTTTAGAAATTAATGCAAATGCAAATGTTTTATTTTATGTATGAAAAAAAATGATGGTTTTGTACATAAAGTTGGTTGCATTGTTTTTTCAAACTCCATTCATTTATTCATTGTATTGTTTGTTTTGAATAATAAACCGTGAAAAATTGTACAACTTTAGATAATTTGATATATTTGTTGAATGTATACATTCAGTCATTATAGAAACTGTTATATACCAATAGAGGTTAAACAATCCTTCATCTTAATGGATCTCTGCCTTTGAATTAAATATACAACTAGATCTAGGCCATTGGATGTGGGCAAACCGGTTAGATTAGTCGGATTAGGGCAGTCAGATGTGGGCAGTTGCTTAAAGACAGTTGGGTAGAGGCCGTCACATCTGAACAATCATGTACTACAAAAACATATGGCCGTTGGGATGAGGCAATCAAGATTAGGCGGTCTCAGAAGGGTAGTCGGGTGGGACAGTCGGGGGAGGGCAGTCGGGTCAAGGCACTCGGCCCCAAATTTCATCTGGGCCGTTGGATTGAAGGCAGTTGGGTCGGAACAGAAGCGATTTGGCAGAGGGGAGGGTAATTGAGATGGGTCAGTCACGCCGACATAATTCTATTTTACTATGGTTCAAACCTATTGTCGGATTGCTTGCCACGTATGATATGAGTGTCACGTGGAGGTTCCACGTTTGATTGAGGACACACATCACCCATCTACAGTTGCCTTGAGAGCCTTTAGGTTGAATAAAAAAATTCACCTTCCTTTCACATTCATGTGAGAGGATGGTACATTGGTTAATGAAAATCCCAAGTACCACAAGGTCTTGGGTTCAAATCCACGCGACTGCATGCCATGCGGCCACGGTTACGTGGCATGCTAATGTGGCATCATTCCTCCTAACGATGCCACATGTGAGAGTCCTACGTGGCGACGCCAGGTGGTAAAACCGCCTCATTTGAACTTTTACACATTGTTGTCTTGATCTTAACAAAATTATTATACTATTTTACAATTGCATCAATACAACATTTTGCATCTGCAAGCACTGTTGTTGCAGTTTGCAACAATATTATATTGTTAAGCGTTTAGTTTGACATTACAATAGTACTGTAACAATACTCTTGCAATTCCTAATTTTTTCCTGATGTGAACAATGTGAAAAATTAATTTTACAACTTTCATCCAAACAACATCCACAAAGTAATAAAGGTTGCCACAAAATGCCTCCGGTGCATAAGATCCAATTAGTAATATTTCAATTGAGGGGGTAGCAAAAGTAGGGTTGCTAAAGTATGAGTGGTGAACATTGACTGTCTTAGAAAATCTTGTGCAAAATTTAAAAACTTTTCACCATAAGATGCATATATTCATAGTTTAGGGTGAACACTTATGGCTATAAATGAGTCTAAAGAGGAGGAATGGAGATGAATGCATTTGAATGAATTTTTCTACTTGACTTTGTTGAATGAAATACATCTATTATTCATTGCATTGAAAGATGGATGTTTATTAAAAGAGATTAAAAACTCTATTGTTTATGATAAGGATTGATGTTCAAGTACCTTAAATAAAAGGTAAAGAAGTTGCCAAAAGACCCTCCCTCTATTTATTTGAGTGGTTTTTGAAATTGTAATTAAAAAAAAAAAATTCAAAATTATGTTCTTCAAATTTTATTTTTTGTAATATCTTTTAATAAAAATTGTATTCTCTTTTAAAAAAATTCAAATTTCTTTTTTTAAAACAATAGATGGTTCCTCGGATTCAAAGAGCATATTTTCTTTTGAAATTCAAATTTTTTCAAATTTTTCATCAAAAAAGAACAAAAAGATATATTTTTAGAGTTTCTTGAACTCCGAGGAGCCTTCCTTGGTGTTAAGAAAAGGTTCCTCGAGTTCCAAGGAGCCTTCCTTGGTGTTGAGAAAAGGCTTCTCAAATTCAAGGAGCCATTGTTTGGTACCAAAGAATCCTATTTTTATTTTAATTTGGGGGCTCTTTAAAGGTTTTAGAGATTCCTTTGAGCAAATGAAAGGCTTTATGGAGCCCAAAAAAGGTTTCTCGGATTTTGAGGAGCTATATGTGTTGAATAGCTTTATTATTATTATTATTATTATTATTATTATTATTTATTTTTATTTTATTTTTTAAAATTAAATGAAAGAATTGAAATAAAAAATAAAAATAAATTGCAATTCGAATATTCGTCAAATTAATAGAGGGTGTCTTTAACAACCAAAAATTGTTTGTTGGATTATGAGGAGCTAGTTTTTGATGAAAAGAAATTTGAATTTAAAAAAAAAATCAAAACAAATAAAAATTTTATTTTGAAAAAACTGATATTGAATTTTATTTTATTTATATCACAATTCAAATTATCCCCCCAAATTGTCAAATTGTTAGGGGGAGGGTCCTTTAGCAACAAAAAATGTCTCCTTAGATTTGATGAGCATCTCCTATATACAAAAATAACTTATTTTTTTTTATACATTAATTTTGAAAGTGTTTGGAATTATTTCAAATTATTTCAAAAACAAATGAATAACATCGGTAAAACACATTCGCACATCACCTTTATGGTAGTGCCTTACATGTTGTGGGAGAATCCAAGCTATCATTCTTAGTCCTACCTACAACATTTGAATGCTAAATAATTACCTTAAACTAAGCATTTTTTCCCTCTTACTCTAGTTCATTCTTTTTCAATTTCTCAGTTTGCCATAGTGCCCGACTGATGTAGGTTTTTAACCTATGCTTGAAATTCAATTTTCTTGTTAGAAATAATTATATTAGTGTGGTTACATGGAGGTCACGTGATAGTGACTCATTACAAGATGCCATCACCAACACTACTAACACAAATACACCTACCTAGGGCACGAGGTAACACTCACTCAGGGGCTATTTCTTTGCCCATAAATAATTATGTATTATTACAAATTTATGCAATGAATGATTGCTAAGTAACATACAATTGGCATGAAAGCTAAATAATAATCATGAATGTCCTTCACTACTCCTTACTATTAATACTAGAAGTCGGTTTTGGTTGTACACCATTAAACAATTGCTTGACAGCAAGTGCTCAGACTTTACTTTGAGCCACAGTGGTACAAGCTTACCATAGGTTCAATACTTCATTGGGTTGGTCAATTATCATTCTAGTTATTATTTTGGATATTTTCATTTCAGCACCATGGATATTCCTTACATTATGTGATAGAGCAGCAATGTTGCGGGAACAATAGGCGGTTAGCTTATTGAAAACAATTGGTTGCAATTTGAAAGCTTTGGAAAGAAATTGTTACAATTTTTTCGTTTAGAGCTTTGTAAATACAGAAAATTGGGTTTTGTACGTAAAAAAATTGTTCAATGTCGGAATTGCATGAACGTTACCGAGAAACTCAGAAAGTATCGTGAACATTGTGAAAGAGTCATTAGTGGAAAAGGTGACGCTGCACAAGGCCTTCTCCAGGTAAACCAATTCCACTAAAATAAAAAGGATATTTAGTGTTGGATTACATTTAGTGTACATACCACCCTACTCCACACAACAGTAAATTTGAACTTTGCGGGAATTAGTGTAATACTAGACTTCAATGCGTCGCCTCCAGCTTCTCTTCGTTTCTGTCATCACCTTCCCAAATTCATTTTCTTAATATGTTCTAACACTAAATGTAAGCCTCTTCGAATTTCAGAATTACCATAGACTACATTTAGTATTAGAAATTAGATTTAATGTTACTTACTTTAGTAGGGCTAATGATATTTAGTATCAAGGTTCGTAATTAGTGTTGCTAACACTAAATATCCTTTTTAGTATAGTGAACATGAAACTCAAGTGAAACTAGGCATGGGGTGCCTGGGAAATTTCCTTCGTAGTGTCAAGTGAATTGAAAAGGAACCTCTATATGAAATGAACATGTTTGTTTTGTTTAATTTTGTTTTCTTTTGGTTTGTTTTGTTTTATTTTGGTTTGTTTATTTTTTGTTTAGAAATTTATACCTCGTGAAAAAACAAACAAAACGAAACAAACAAGCAAAAATAAAAAAAGTATCATAATTTAATGTAAAGATTAGAACCTCTCTAAAGTAATATAGTTGGAACTAAGCCCATATTACTTTACATAGGATCTTTTTTTAAAAGGTTCATTTATTACGAGAAACAACCCCTTGTCCACAATTCTTTTCTAGATTTTAGAACTAGGGTGGAAGCATCTAATATTGGCTGCAAGAGGTTTATTCCAAAGAATATTACTTTAGAGAGGCTCTATTTTATTTTATAGATGAATATGTAAATTAGTATGAAACTTTGTTAAAAGGACTACGAAATACCAAAAACTTAAGAGCCTCAAAAGTGTATTATGTGTAGGATGATTCATTGATTGTGCAATTTGACCTCACAATTTTTTTTAATAAAATTGTTGGTAGAAATGAAATATTTTAATACCATTGCAAAAAGAATAGCACAACAATGAACCGGGAGAAGTCCACAAGTCAACAAAATTTTGTTGGTTTTGTCCTATGGACAAAACTACTCATCGACACAATCATTGAGGTCCAAAGGGCTATCTCGTTCCTTTTTCACACTCAACTTCACATCCTTTTCACACCAAGTTAGGACAAAACCTCACGGTTCTACCGTTCTTGTTTCATTCACAAAAATTGTTATTTGTAAATGAAATAGAAATTTGAAAGAGAAGAATTTTCAAATGAAATGAAGTATTCCACATTAGATTCTGGGTGCAGTATTCTATAATTTAGCAATCCTACGATATATATATATATATATATATATATATATATGTATATGTATGTATGTCTTTCAATGTAAATAAAAATAAAAATAAAAATAAAAATAAAGAGGTGAAGGGGATTTGCAAGGTACGCAATGATACCGTTGGTTGGGTATTTATGTGTTGAGTGTGTGAGGAGATGAATTTGACCACTGTTAATTAATTTAGATTAAAGTTTTGTGTTATGATTGATGTAACTATCATCCGTCCTGTGCCTAAATTGTTTCCTCCACGCCGAGTGTGAAGCATCAAGTCAAACCACTTTACCTACCTCGAAGTAATGACAACCATGTGGTCCAAGTAGGAAAATAATACACAATACTTAAGGTACTCAAATTTTTACTGCTTTTGAAGATGTATACATTCCATGTATTTTAGAGTGGTTGTAGGCATGCGGGCGTCACAACCAATTACTAGATGACATGTCGCATTCAAATTTTAAAATAAAATAGAATAAAAAATCATTTTTGTTAAAATGGATTTTGATGTAGGATTTTATCAAGGTATGTGTTATTTTTAGAATGTATACAACTTCAAAAGCAGTAAAAATTTATAGATGTATACATTTGATAAAATCCTTTAAATGTATACATCTTCAAATTCTAAAAATAAATAATAGCTTGTGTTCAATTTTTTGTGTGTGTGGTAGAAAATCATATTATTGAAAGTTCTTTGATCAAACGTTATTGCTTTAAAAAAATTTAAATATTTAATAGAGATGTAACAACCCTAGTACCCTCCACTTATACTTACAGTGGTCGTTTAGATGAACATTAGTAGCATGCATATCGCTTTTGATTTCATAAAATGGAGAATAGTGCATGAATTGTGGTTAAAGGTGTGAATGTTTTTATCATCTTTCAACCAAAATTACTCACCATCACCATCAATGACATAGTCCAACTACGTTGCTAATTTCATATCTTTGTCAATTACAGTGAGTGCAAAATGGCATAATCATTCTTGTTGACCAGTGCAAGACTTTTGAATACAATCTTTGTTTTCAGTAGGTAATTTGATGAATAATTGAATTAAGAAACACCAAGTCTTATTATCAAACATACTATAATTGAGTAGTTAAAATATTTGGAGCATCCTTTTGAAAACTAAATGGAGAGAAAATCTTTACTTAGATCCATTATTTCAAGTATTGAGGATGCCATTTTACATTTCATGAATTTTTAACTACAATATCAACGCCATATATATATATATACATACATACATACATACATACATATTCTTATTATTACACTTGTTCTTGTATAGTGCACTGATTTTTGAAATTGAACAAGTGATGAATACTCAAATGTATTCTATGGATGATTTTTTCGACTGAAATTAGTAAGAATAACACATAGCATATAATGAATGAAAATATATTGTGAAAATTAGCCATTTGGAGAGTCTCTACATTCAAAAAAAATTTAAGTAGTGTATATGAATACTTACACACCTAAAGTTGTGCACACTATAATCTTCCCAATACAAGTGTTGTTTTAAGACGTTTTTTGCTACAATTTTTTTTGTGTTTGAGAGAGAATGCAAGGGATATATTTATGGCTTCTAGAAGATTGAAAACCAACAAAAGGTATTCATCAGATGCATGAGCCAAATAATTCATATCGCCAAATTTTAGCAATATTTGGGCATTTCCAAAAACACTTGCAATGATGTAGTGCAAAAATTTGGTAAGAGGGGAAATCTGAGCGAGAATTTCATGTAGTAGATCTTGAATTCTTGATGAGCATGATGATCGAGAAGTCATTAGGAGATTAAATGATCATTGCACTAGTACGACAATATCAATAGGAAGAGAATTACGATCAAAGGGTATGCAATTGAATCATGATACTGTTAAAAAAAACCTCTAGAAGCAAAGGTTGAGAGCATGTGTTAAGATGAAGAAGCCATTTTTGACAAAGAGGCATGGAGAGTGTTTGTTTTTAATGTGCAAAGAAGTGTAGCCATGCCACTTGAGAAGATTGGAGTTTTGTCATTTTGTGTGATGAGTCAAAACTTAATGTTTTTTTGACTCAAATGGGCGGCAATATTGTTGAAGATGGAATTGAAAGCATCTCTAAGACCAACATGTGCAATGTATAGTCAAACACAGAGGAGGAAGTATGATGATTTGAGGTTCCATGAGTTTGAGAAGGAGTTGGCTAGCTTCATGAACATGTATATCGAGACATTTTAGAATCAAAACTTTTGGGCACTACACACATGCAAGGTTACAAGAGGGAAAGTGTTCTTTTCCCAACTTGACTGATCCTAAACACACTTTACATAAGCACATTTTACATTAGGTTGTAAATTGATTGCTTGTACAAAATTTCAAGTTATTTGCATCCACTGCAATTGCTTGCCTTTAATCCTATAGAACACATCTAGAATGAAGTAGATTGTTGAATGACAAGGTATGAGAAGAAATCCATTAACAAAGCAATTTATAAGAAAATATGAGAAATTTGGTACAATATTGAAGTTGATGTTGTTAGGAAGTTAATATATTTTATGCCTCAAAAGAATTGCCAATGTCTACACCCAGTGGTACATAGGGAGAGTGGTGGGCCTTTACTTTTGATCTGGTCTTTCAGGAGTTGTGCTATTTTACCCCCCTGTGACATGTAGGTAGGGGGGAGGTGTTTCAATCTAGAAGATGAAATACCCGGAGGGCGATACAATTAGTTTTTAGCTCTTGGAGATATTTCATTTCATTTTTACTAATTAGTAATTTTTTTTCCTTCTAATCTCTTACTCATATGAGTGGTGTCTTGGTTGTAGCTTCCTTCTTAAAACGTAAGGTTATGAATTTGAACCCCTTCAGGTGCACCATGTGGCTTTGGACAAGTGGGTAGATTTGGGAACATTGGGTGGTATTGTGTATTTCTCAGACGATTTGTATAATTTTGGATCCAACAAATT
>CAXARX010000192.1:0-17808 GCA_963971425.1 Bryoerythrophyllum caledonicum | reverse complement strand
CGACTCAGCCACAATTGGTTCAGCTTGAGTAAGAACTATACTAGAGTCCTTTTTTAAGAAGGCCCGGATCTTATTCAAAAAGGAAAGAGGGAACTCTACAAAATCTCCTTCTTGGGTAGAGAAGGAGCCATTATAAAGCTCCCAAGAAGCCCCTTCATCCTCAGCCATTTCTAAAACCTCCTGGAACTCCTGACTGAAAGTTGGCTGAGTGAAAAGGGATGAGCCCTTATATTGCCGAATATGAACACCCGTCCCTGAGTACGATGGGACTACCCTCACGACTTCGTGGAAAAAGGCATCAAGTGCAACCTTAATCCTTACTAGCTCCTCAAGTGAATATTTGCCAGTTAAGATATCTAGCGAAGAAACAAGATCCCCTCTATTGGCCAGTAGAGCGTCACGAACAAGAGTTTGCAAGATTGCTTCTTGATTGTGTAGGATGGGATGGGGTGGGGCTTTACCACCTGCGAACGCACCTCTTCCCCGTCTCATTCTATCAAAAGAGCCCTCCTTATCGCTAGAGTCTGGGGTACTACTTCCACCCCGGCTTGATCCTTCCCCCTTTGATGGACTTGCCATAGGTTTCTTTAGTCTTCTGGCCTCAGCCCTCCTCGCCAAATACTCTGCATCGCCTTCACTCTCTTCCCCTGAGCTTTCCTCAGAACTAGAACTAGAATCAGAGCTTGATGAGTTGCCTTGCCCTTGGCTTTGCTCATCATCACTCCCATCATTGTCCTTATCATCGGCTTCATCCCCCTTGGTGGCCTCCTGCTCATCATTGGTACCAGGGGTTCCAATATTCGCCTCCTCGCTCTCTGAAATCCCCTCCCCGCCCTCTCTGGCCTCCATCTCCTCTCCAATCTCCTCCTCCATCCCCTCCTCCATCTCCTCCATCACTTGACTCTCCACTGGGCTCTCCATCTCGCCCTCTCTGACTTCCATCTCCTCCATTGAACTCTCCACCTCCTTACTTGCACTCCCATGATCAGATTTCTCTAGATTTGGGGTCAGAAAATAATAAAGAAATATAAATCTAGCCCTATTCAAGGCTTAAAAATATATAAATATACCTGCTGACTGGGTTAAAGGAGGTAAATTAAAGAACCCCAAAAGCTTATTCCTTCTACGGGGTGAATTCTCCATGCTACTGTGATAAGTAGACTAAATTATATATTAGTATTAATATTAATAAGAACTTCTTACAGAAACAGGGCTTGAGGATAATGACCGGTTAATAGTTACTCTTGGGAACATTTTATATAAACCTATACAATAAGTAAATATGAGTTTAGTATAGGAATATTTATAACATTTTTGTTTAGGTCTCCAAACATATATAACAATAATGTTTAGACCCCAAAAGATATATAATAGTAAGGCTTAGCCCCCACAATATTCCCAAAAGGACATTGTAAAAGAGCCACTTGAAAATATATACAAAAGGTATATATAACACCAAAATAGATATATAAAAAAATATAAATACATATAAAAATCTATATCTAAATACTAAAAAATCTACTATGAAAATAATCTTACTTTGAAAATCAGCAGGTGATAAGAAGTAGAACGGAATAGTATCCACAATGAGTACCCAAGGCAAAAAAAAATGATTTTAATCAGTAGATCAACTCTAATTAAAAAGCTTAGTAAATTTGATTATTGATCGAGTTTATTAATGAAAAATATTCCTTGAGAGCGTCTCAGGGAATATTTTTGATTCGAAACACTGCTATCGAGTCAAAATCCTCCGGGAGAGCGCTCTCCCGGAGGATTTTGATTCGAAACATTGCTATCGAGTCAAAATCCTCCGGGAGAGCGCTCTCCCGGAGGATTTTGACTCGAAACCAATGCTTATCGAATCAAAATTCTCGACAGAGGGGCGTTTCGAGGGGTGTTTTTTCATAAGTAACCTCGACACATATAAAAATTACTAAGTATTTCGTATAATAAACTTGATACTATATAAAATTTACTATGTAATTTCATATAATAAACTCGATCCTATCTAAAATTACTATGTACTTTCCTATAATAAACTCGATCCTATATAAAATTACTATGTTTTTTCTATAATAAACTCGATCCTATATAAAATTACTATGTTTTTTTCTATAATAAACTCGATCCTATATACAATTACTAGATTTTTATACTGGACTATTGGAGAGGGGGCTTCTTCTTTCATAATCTCATAAATTATATATCCATATATAAAATATAAGCAAAATGTTTTCAGGTATTTTCATTCATAATATAGATTTTTAAAAGGGGTTTTATAGCAAAACTCTTGCTTCTACTTTTTATATTATTACTAGACTTAATATATATATATTTTTGTGAGTTTTATGGAGTAATGACATCATAAAATAGGTCTCAATAAAGCTACCAGAGCAGGAATTACTTTGTATTCCAATGGCAAGGATAAGGCATTCCCTGTTCTTGAAGCATTCCAGGCAGCAAACCCTCAATTTTGCTTAGTTCGTGGGTCTTTAACTCAAATTGGCCATGTTTTAGATGTCAAGGATTTTGGGGCAAGGATGCTAGCCTTACCCATTCAGGAGCGGGAATTCTATGCCCACTACACACCTACTACAAAGCGCCATCCTTGGTTGGACTTCGACTTTAAGACCACTGATACATACACGGCTGCTATGGTTGCGGGGCATGTCGATAACTTCATGAGGGTTTACTTTTCTTGCTTAGAGCAGCTGGTCCCAGAAGGCGTTACTATAGAGCATGATTATATGCTGTCAACCGCCCATCGCAGTAATAAGTTGTCCTTCCACGTGATTTACAAGGGGCACGTCGAGGGGGTTCCTATCGTTTTCCCTAGCATCGAAAATGAAGGGGAGTTTGTAAGGCAGGTTGCTAGAACCATGATGGCAAACCATGGGACTTCATCTTTTTGTGATTACATCAAAAATTACAAACAGCCGGACTTTGCTGTCTATGGAGTAACCCAGGCCATGCGCCTGTTAGGGGCCAAAAAGAAAGGGGAGGAATTGCATTTTTTCAGACCCAACACCTTACCTGCCGATGAACCACTCACTGTCGAGCACTTTTGTGATCACTTCCCCTTCATCCGTCATCAGGGAGGATGTGTACCCTGTCCATTACAAGCGTAATTATTTATATTTTTTGCATGCTTATTCTTTTAGTTCAACATCCAAGAAAGCAAAATCCTTATGCTTCATCATCATCAAAAGGAAAAGTTAAGAACCTTCCCAAGGTGGTGGTTCAGAAGAGCAAGGGTTTCCAAGGTCCAGATGGTCGGGTTTCAAATGCAGATTCAGGTATTTTTATATGCAAGTAATGTGGTTGTAACTTATTCTAGGATTCGCATCTTTAGCAGGGATTTTTAGAGTTCCTACTATCACACCTCAAGGGACTTCAAATGAATCAGCCGTGGGTTCTTCAGGCTCTTTCACTCTCCTTCCACCCACTTCATCAAGTCCTTCAACCCCCAAGGCGCTCCCGCATAGTAATGAGATCGATAACCCTATGGTTTCTTCCCCTGATTTCCCTCGTACCCCAATCAAGTTTGCCTCCATTCTGACTCCCACTGGTCGCTTATGCTCTGAGGTATCTTCTCTTACCCTTCATTCAGGGACAAAGAGAAAAAATGCCGCTTGTACCCCTATCTCAGCTAGAGCAAAAAAACTCCGGGAGGCGGAAGAGGCTTGGTTCCTAACCAGGGAAAATGTTGAGGTTATCCGAAGACTCTGGTTGCAATGCCCCCGCCAGAAGGACATAAAGGAGTATCTGAAGAGTGTCCCTACCCTCACCAAAGAGCAAAGTACACCAGGTGAGATCACGGTACTGGATGGTGGAGCATACGCTATGTATTGTTCCCCAAGTATTCTTAGCCCTTGCGGCAAAGAACACCATTCAAACCGGTATTTCATCAGGTATACTTCATCAAGTTGGGAGTATGATGTTGATGTCAGGGGGGAAGAGGGTACTGGCCCACAAGAAACCTTCGTCAAGAAAATCTTTGGAGATCTCACTCTTCATTGCATGGATGAGGATTGCCATGCCATTGTAAGGGATATACCGTACTACCCTTCAATCAAGTCTTATGCTCTGTACGACTACTTGATGACACCTGACGAAATCATCAATCTCCATCGGGTTAAGGGGGGTCTTCAGTTGGTATCTGTCCTATGCGAAATGCTTTTTGGAAAACGGGGAGCTTCTCAAAAGTTATTCAAAGTAATCGACAAATACTACATCTGGAATGGAAACATCTGGAAGCTAGTAGTTGATATCGAAGGGAAGCTCCAGATGACCCTTTTGCATTACATCAGAAAGATTACTAAACTCTGTGGTATGGCTTTCACTGATGCCCAAGAAAATGAGGGGTATTCTGCTTCCGAGAAGGCTGAAATGGCAGAACTGTGGAGGAATATCAATTGTTCTTTAAGTGCCATAGGCTTTGATGTCACTAATCCGGGGAATTACATGTTCTTGAGGGGAGATCGCTTCTTGGCTGCGCCAGGCCAAGTCAATGGTCAGTTCCGGAGGGGGCTTCTTGTGGTTGATGAGCGTTACATTGACCTCAAAAGGAACACTTTCATAAATCCAGTTCCTGCAGCCTATGTCTCTCGCAAGGTCCCCATCAAAAACTTCTCTCTGCCTACAGATGAAGCTGCTGGTACCCAATTCCCTCTGGTAATGGAGTACCTTCAAGTCCTAATGAGGGGAAAAAACCAGAGGGTTACCGATGCCAAGATTGATGCCTTGCAGCAGATTCTAGGGTATGTCATTTCGGGGGAGAACAATAAGGGGTATATCCTAGTGTTCAAGGGAGAGGGGAGGAATGGCAAGTCCATTTTTGTCAACTTTTTGAAGAGTCTTTTGAACGAAGGCACTTCTAAACTTTCCTATCCCAAAGGGTATATGCCTGATGCTGCCGATCTGGATTGTGTAACCTCTCCCTTGGCTGCCACAGGGCATGGTGGTTGTATTACCAAGACTGCGAAGGCTTCCCATTCCAGCCATACTGCGTCCCTAGCTGTTTTTAAAGACAGTCTTCTTGTTTTCATTGAGGAGCTGACCCCCTCTGATACTTTTGATTTTAGCAAGGTCAAGAGTCTCTCAGGGGGTGATGCTATTTTGCATAGAGGCATGTACTCAAAAGAGGAGGAGCAGTTGGATTATCCTTGTCATACCGTCTGTATCACGTCCAATATGTTGGCATCTTTCTGCCCCACAGCTCCTATTGTGGCACGCTTCTTAGTTATAAACTTTGAAGTGACATTTGGTGCCCCACCTTGTGATCAGTCAGTACTCTCAGATAGCGAGGACGAGGATGTAGTTGACAAGCTTATGAAGGGGGCCGCTTTACGGGATGCTGGTTTGGTCACTGTCGGAGATAGCGATAGGGTAGACAGTCAATTGGCCAATAAGGAGTTTCGCGAACAATTCTTGGGCTGGATGATTCAGGGGGCCACAAGGTTTTATAGCCAGGGCCGTTCTCTTCACTTCTCTAAATACTTCCAGAATCAACAAAAGGCTTTTTGGAAGGATGTTGACTACCTGTCACTTTTTATTCGGGATTGCTGTACCAGCCAGGTATTTGACGGAAGCCAGGACTGGACAACCAATATGCTTCTCCGGAGTGCCTTCACCACCATGGATGTTTTCATAGGTGAATTCAAGTCTTTCATGAAGAGTAAACGGGTGGCGCATTGGCTTCAGGATGAGTACTTAAGATATCTAAAGCAAAAACTACCTGTTTATGGGTATGTTATCATGGAAAAACTCATGGTCAATCAGCTGGTGGTGGTAATTGTAGGCGTCAATATCAATCGTTTTTTAGAGAGGAATCAATGAATATATCTCTTCCCACTTAATTGTGAGGTTTCTGAAGGTTCTTTTTATGTATTTTTTAACTATTAGGAGTTGAGGTAGCTATATAATAGATATACATTTTTTTTAGTTTTAGAACTTGCAATTGGGACACTAGATATAGTATATCATATAGAGGCTTGAGAGGTTTGGATTATAAATTTTCATAAAAGGTTTACTGAAGAGATCATATATATATCTCTTAGAAATCTTATACTTCTTAGGCTTTATATAGAGTAAATACCATCTAAAGTCATAGTATATATACATGTAAGGCTTATTATCATTACTTTATTAAAGAGATTTTACTATAACAGAAGGGATCAGATATATATATATTAGAAATCTTATACTTCTTAGAGTTTTTAAAGAGAAAACATTATCTAAAGTCATAGTATATATACATGTAAGGCTTATTATTATTTCTTTATTAAAGAGATTTTACTATAACAAAAGAGATTAGATATATATATCTTAGAAATCTAATATTTCTTAGGGTTTATATAGAGTAAATATCATCTAAAGTCATAGTATATATACATGTAAGGCTTATTATTATTACTTTATTAAAGTTATTTTACTATAACAAAAGAGATAATATATTTATAGCTTAGAAATCTTATACTTCTTAGGCTTTATATAGAGAAAATACCTTCTAAAGTCATTGTATATATACATGTAAGCCTTATTATTATTACTTTATTAAAGAATTTTTATTATTACAAAAGAGATAATATAGATATATATTATAAATCTTATACTTCTTAGGGTTTTTAAAGAAAAACACCATATAATGTCATAGTATATATACATGTAAGGCTTATTAGCATTACTTTATTAAAGAGATTTTACTATAACAGAAGAGATCAGATATATATCTCTTAGAAATTATATACATCTTAGGGTTTGAATTGAGCAAATACCATCTAAAGTCATAGTATATATACATGAAAGGCTTATTATCATTGCTTTATTAAGCTGATTTTACTATAACAGAAGAGATCAGATATTTATTTCTTAGAAATCTTATACTTCTTAGGGTTTTTAAAAGTGAAAACACCATATAAAGTCATAGTATATATACATGGAAATATTATTTTCATTACTTTATTAAGAGAGTTTACTATAACAGAAGATAACAGATATATATCTCTTAGAAATCATATACATCTTAGGTTTTATATGGAGCAAATACCATCTAAAGTCATAGTATATATACATTTAAGGCTTATTATCATTACTTTAAGAAGAGATTTTACTATAACAGAAGAGATCAGATATATATATCTTAGAAATTTTATACATCTTAGGGTTTAGATTGAGCAAATACCATATAAAGTAATGGTATATATACATGTAAGCCTTATTATTATTACTTTATTAAAGAAGTTTTATTATTACAGAAGAGATAATATAGATATATATTATAAATCTTATACATCTTATGTTTTATATTGAACAAATACATATAAACTAATTATATATATATACATATAAGGGTTATTTTATTAGAGAACTTTTATTATAAAAGAGGTCATAGATATATATATTAGAAATCTTATACTTCTTAGGTTTGAAATCTTGCAAATACCACATAGAGTAAATATAAATACATAGAAGGGTTTATTATTATTACTTTAGTAAAGAAAAATTTTATAACAGAAGAGATAATATATATATTTTTTAGAAATCTTATACATCCTAGGGTTAAATATATAGCAAATACTATATATAGTAAATATATATACATAGAAGGGTTTATTATCATTACTTTATTAAAGTAATTTTATTATAACAGAAGAGATAATATATATATATATAGCTTAAAAATCTTATACATCCTAGGTTTAAAAAGGCTAGCAAATACTATATATAGTAATTATTGATATAGATAGTAATTTTTATATATATAGTACTTATGCATATGTAATAATGCTTATTATTAATAATTTATTAAAGACATTTTATTATAACAGAAGAGATAATATATATATATATATATCTTATAAATCTTATACATCCTAGGTTTAAAAGCTAGCAAATACTATATATAGTAATTATAGATATATATAGTAATTATATATATCTTATATTTCTCTCTCTCAAAAGTATTATTTTATTATTTAAATATATATATATATATCTATATTATATATTTTATATATAGAGAGAGAGAGAGAGATGGCCGATATATAGCATATTGGCCTAATTTCCTAAAAGGGGGGGTAATTTCCTTATTTGGGGGGTAATTTCCTTATAAGGCGATTCGTTGTTTTTTCGTCCCCCCCCCCCCAGCCTGGCCTCAGCTCTCGCTCGAGAGCTGACCATCCTTTCTCTCTGTCGAAAAAAAACCAACGAATCGCCTTATAAGGAAATTACCCCCCAAATAAGGAAATTACCCCCCCTTTTAGGAAACTATTGCTTTCGAGACGATCGGCGCTATTTTCTTTTCTATTTTTTTATACCTTTAAACCATCGAAATTCCAATATGAATTAGTCTAGCCGTTAGGTTCGGCGCTAGTAAACTCTTGTACTGGGATCGAATCTCGCTACCCTACCAAAACTAACTTTTTACACCAACTCACATATGAGAAAATGCCCAAAATCAAGTCCAAACCCCAATGAAAAAAAACCTATAAAAACCCATTCCAAACCCATTTAACTATCTATTTCTACTTTAAATTACTATTGCTGGCTTCTAATTATGAATATAGATGAAATATTCTACCTTAATTCCATAAAATCCCCATTGTGTTTTCCAACCCCAAAACTCATAATGTAGTGTATCTCTAACTAACACCTTGAATTATACACCTTAAATGTATATAGTGAACATATAAATCTATGGGAATGTAACACAACCCATTAAATCTATTAATACTTAATATACCTAAAGCATAACATTTATGAAGTTAAGTTTAAAAACTAAAGCATTATGTTTACATTTTCCTTTTAAAAACCTTATACTTAAACTCACTTATATATATAATACTTTTTTGTACTCTAAATAAAATCTTACACTCAACTAATACTTTCTCTATTCCTTAATCTCTTTATATGTGATATTTCTGACCCTTACTATATTAACTGCAACCTAAAAAACTCAAATATATATTCAACCAGTGATATTGCCCCCAATTTTGTCATGTCTAATATAATAAAATGAAAAAATCCTTAGGTGTAAAAGATAAAACTATAGACTCTTTAAGGTTTAACTTAAAAGAAAGCACACTAAAAACCTTGTGAGTTAGAAATATTAGGAAAATATCAAAATTATTAAAATAAATCATAATACTTATTATACTTAAACATAGCATCTATGAAGTTAACTCAAAAACCCAAATCATATGCTTACATTTCCCTTTTAAAACACCTTCTACTTAAACTCATTTATATAATTAATACTTTTTTTGTACTCTAAATAAAACCTTACACTCAACTAATACTTTTTATATTCTTTAATCTCTCTATATTTGAAATTTCTAACTCTTACTATCTCAACTGCAACCTAAAAAACAAATGATATATAAAACCAGTAATATTGCACCAATCTTGTCATGTCATATATATATAAAATGTGATAAATCCTTAGGTGTAAAAGATAAAGCCATAGACTCTTAAGGTCCAACCTTAAAAAACACATGAAAACCTTGTGAGTTAGAAACATTATGAAAATACTCAATTATTAAAAAAAATCATTAATGTTTAACTTGCACCAGTGATTTTTAAACAGAATTCTAGACATTTCAACATATAGATAGCTGAACCTCAGTAACCATAAGTTAGGAGACCAAAACTTTATTAGCTAAATCACCAAAGGTACTTAAAAAAAATGAGACTTAACACCACAAATAATAATATCTTGATACCTGAAAAAGTGAGAGAGAAGTAAAATTTAATGAATATATGTAGACTGGAATTGATAAGCACTGGTTGATGATAAAATTGAAAGGTGCTATTTTGAGGGCTGATTGATATGAGATAAAATGAGCTAGAGTAGATTGAAATTGCGGCAGATGGTGAAGAAAAAAACTGGTATTCCAAGGCATTTGAATGGAAAATATGACTGACTCTATTTGTTCTGGTCATCATTATCACCGTTCTCCTCCTCTCCAGATGAGACATTGACCACTTCCAGGTCGATTTCCTGTACTTTTGGTCCCAGAGCTCGCACTTCCTTGCAGACTAAATGAAGGAGATAATCCTCCCTCTGCTGCATTGTTTCAGTGGGCCCCAATGGTGCAGGCCTCACCGCTTCTGGCCGAACATGGATCAAGGCTTGGTTAAAAAAAGGGGCTAGGTTGCCATCCTCCCCTCCTAAAAGAAAGCTCTCAAGTAAAGCACCTGCCTGCCCCTCAATTTCAGATGAAGGAGGTAGAAGCAAAGCCAAAAACCGTTGGTAGTCAACAGCATTTGTGTCTAAGAAGTTAAACAACTCCATTCCACTATCAGCTAAAGCCAACAATGCCATTACCCCACCAACCCGGAAAAGACGCAACAGACGGACCCCCCGAAGAACCATCTGCTGAAGTCTCTCCCGGTGCCGGCCTCTGAACACTTCCAAGGAATCCTCCCCTTCACCCCCCTTCTTTGAAACAGCCTTCCTCCCCTTCTTCCCAGGCCCCCCTGACATGATTAAACCAGTAGCAGGTCCCAAATGATTTGGTTCCAGTTGGTTAATTACAGCATCAATAGCAGCTCGCCGACTAGATACACTTTGGACCCTTGCTCCTGAAGTATAGACTTGAGCTGCTATTCTAATAAAGGTTATTAAAAATAAACTTTTTCCTTTACCTCATAAACCGCACAAGTGACAAAAGGCGAGCGTTCTCAGCCAGAAGGTTCTGATTGACTGTCTCGATATACAACCGCCCAAGCCTGTTAACCCCCAGTGGTGCATTTTTGCCACCAACTGAAACAAAGAGAGGGGCGTCCCGAACAGCATCCTCAAACCTAGCACGGAAATGGGAGATGAGGGCCAAAGAGCGCTCCTCATAGAGAACATTCCCCAAGAATTGGAGAGTGCTGTCAATATCTAAAAATATATTAGTTACTGTACCAACTTTTTAAAACTTACCCTTGTTCAAGAAGAACTTTTCTCTCTTCTTAAGAGCCAGCTTAAAGACCATTCCGGTCTGATCATCAAGTATATGCTTGATGCGGGCCTTCATGTCGACTTTGAATTTTTTCTGGAGCCCCGCGACTTCCCTTTCAAAGTTTTCTTGGTCCCTCTTCTGAGTGGCCCTTAGGTTTTTCTCCCCAACCCGATTCTGCACCTCTAACTGCCTTACTTTGTCCTGGCGTTGGGCCAGCTCTAGAGTCAATGCCCTTGCTCTTTCATTGTAGGCAGCAGCAGCAGCCCGAGATTCCTTCAGCTCAGCCTCTAAGGCCTCGGCTCTTTTCTTTTGGCGCTGGGCATGCAGACCCTGAGCAGCTAAGTGCTCGCGCTCAACACCTAGCAGGTACTCTGCCCTTAATCGAGCAGCTTGTTCCGCTAAAAATCTTTAATATATATATCTAATTATATGTATTTACCCAGCGGATTATTAAACGAGAGTGAAGTGCTCTCAGGACTTCCTAAACCCTCTCCTCTTGATGTGCTGGGTCCAGCCGCACCACTTCCTTGGGCCCCCTCACCCATAATCCCCCTCCAAACCTCCCGAGCAGTTTTGGACAGAGCCTTGCGGGCATTCCGGAGGCTCTTTTTACGGGCCCCCATTACTTCCGCAATCTCCAATTTGGTATTAAAGGAGGTTGCCCTCCCCATCTCCTCTACTGACACCCGCACCAAGTGGCAGTACTTGGTGAATTTCCTTACGGCAGCCTGATATTCGGCTGATGCCTCAACCTCTGGCTGGACGGGTGGGAGCTCCTCATCTAATTCTAATAGAAAAATAAGAAAATAACTTTAAATATAATGTTTACCTTGCAAGACTGGATGGGGCAAAAGAACACCTAGAGCCCTGTAGGAAGGGGTGATGGAGGGATCCTCGACATCAACTTGGGAACCACTTAGACTGTGGAGAGCTTCCTGCTCACCTAGCAAGTGACTATTGGGACTTTTGGGGGGATTAAGAGGTGACTCTCCTCTTGTGGTCCGGAAATCAGGAGCTAAAAGTTAAATAATTATAGTTATTATAACCCTTACTATAAATGAAGCCAGGCCCCTTCTGGACCTGGTCGTGAGGAATGAAGGTTCCTGGGTTTTCTGGGTCAGGTACCCCTTCAGAATGAAAGTCCTCTAAAGAACTGGAGGCCTGCCTTAGCCTTGAATGGATCCGCGAAGAAGTAATAGGAGCAACCGACTCAGCCACAATTGGTTCAGCTTGAGTAAGAACTATACTAGAGTCCTTTTTTAAGAAGGCCCGGATCTTATTCAAAAAGGAAAGAGGGAACTCTACAAAATCTCCTTCTTGGGTAGAGAAGGAGCCATTATAAAGCTCCCAAGAAGCCCCTTCATCCTCAGCCATTTCTAAAACCTCCTGGAACTCCTGACTGAAAGTTGGCTGAGTGAAAAGGGATGAGCCCTTATATTGCCGAATATGAACACCCGTCCCTGAGTACGATGGGACTACCCTCACGACTTCGTGGAAAAAGGCATCAAGTGCAACCTTAATCCTTACTAGCTCCTCAAGTGAATATTTGCCAGTTAAGATATCTAGCGAAGAAACAAGATCCCCTCTATTGGCCAGTAGAGCGTCACGAACAAGAGTTTGCAAGATTGCTTCTTGATTGTGTAGGATGGGATGGGGTGGGGCTTTACCACCTGCGAACGCACCTCTTCCCCGTCTCATTCTATCAAAAGAGCCCTCCTTATCGCTAGAGTCTGGGGTACTACTTCCACCCCGGCTTGATCCTTCCCCCTTTGATGGACTTGCCATAGGTTTCTTTAGTCTTCTGGCCTCAGCCCTCCTCGCCAAATACTCTGCATCGCCTTCACTCTCTTCCCCTGAGCTTTCCTCAGAACTAGAACTAGAATCAGAGCTTGATGAGTTGCCTTGCCCTTGGCTTTGCTCATCATCACTCCCATCATTGTCCTTATCATCGGCTTCATCCCCCTTGGTGGCCTCCTGCTCATCATTGGTACCAGGGGTTCCAATATTCGCCTCCTCGCTCTCTGAAATCCCCTCCCCGCCCTCTCTGGCCTCCATCTCCTCTCCAATCTCCTCCTCCATCCCCTCCTCCATCTCCTCCATCACTTGACTCTCCACTGGGCTCTCCATCTCGCCCTCTCTGACTTCCATCTCCTCCATTGAACTCTCCACCTCCTTACTTGCACTCCCATGATCAGATTTCTCTAGATTTGGGGTCAGAAAATAATAAAGAAATATAAATCTAGCCCTATTCAAGGCTTAAAAATATATAAATATACCTGCTGACTGGGTTAAAGGAGGTAAATTAAAGAACCCCAAAAGCTTATTCCTTCTACGGGGTGAATTCTCCATGCTACTGTGATAAGTAGACTAAATTATATATTAGTATTAATATTAATAAGAACTTCTTACAGAAACAGGGCTTGAGGATAATGACCGGTTAATAGTTACTCTTGGGAACATTTTATATAAACCTATACAATAAGTAAATATGAGTTTAGTATAGGAATATTTATAACATTTTTGTTTAGGTCTCCAAACATATATAACAATAATGTTTAGACCCCAAAAGATATATAATAGTAAGGCTTAGCCCCCACAATATTCCCAAAAGGACATTGTAAAAGAGCCACTTGAAAATATATACAAAAGGTATATATAACACCAAAATAGATATATAAAAAAATATAAATACATATAAAAATCTATATCTAAATACTAAAAAATCTACTATGAAAATAATCTTACTTTGAAAATCAGCAGGTGATAAGAAGTAGAACGGAATAGTATCCACAATGAGTACCCAAGGCAAAAAAAAATGATTTTAATCAGTAGATCAACTCTAATTAAAAAGCTTAGTAAATTTGATTATTGATCGAGTTTATTAATGAAAAATATTCCTTGAGAGCGTCTCAGGGAATATTTTTGATTCGAAACACTGGTTTCGAGTCAAAATCCTCCGGGAGAGCGCTCTCCCGGAGGATTTTGATTCGAAACACTGCTATCGAGTCAAAATCCTCCGGGAGAGCGCTCTCCCGGAGGATTTTGATTCGAAACATTGCTATCGAGTCAAAATCCTCCGGGAGAGCGCTCTCCCGGAGGATTTTGACTCGAAACCAATGCTTATCGAATCAAAATTCTCGACAGAGGGGCGTTTCGAGGGGTGTTTTTTCATAAGTAACCTCGACACATATAAAAATTACTAAGTATTTCGTATAATAAACTTGATACTATATAAAATTTACTATGTAATTTCATATAATAAACTCGATCCTATCTAAAATTACTATGTACTTTCCTATAATAAACTCGATCCTATATAAAATTACTATGTTTTTTCTATAATAAACTCGATCCTATATAAAATTACTATGTTTTTTCTATAATAAACTCGATCCTATATACAATTACTAGATTTTTATACTGGACTATTGGAGAGGGGGCTTCTTCTTTCATAATCTCATAAATTATATATCCATATATAAAATATAAGCAAAATGTTTTCAGGTATTTTCATTCATAATATAGATTTTTAAAAGGGGTTTTATAGCAAAACTCTTGCTTCTACTTTTTATATTATTACTAGACTTAATATATATATATATTTTGTGAGTTTTATGGAGTAATGACATCATAAAATAGGTCTCAATAAAGCTACCAGAGCAGGAATTACTTTGTATTCCAATGGCAAGGATAAGGCATTCCCTGTTCTTGAAGCATTCCAGGCAGCAAACCCTCAATTTTGCTTAGTTCGTGGGTCTTTAACTCAAATTGGCCATGTTTTAGATGTCAAGGATTTTGGGGCAAGGATGCTAGCCTTACCCATTCAGGAGCGGGAATTCTATGCCCACTACACACCTACTACAAAGCGCCATCCTTGGTTGGACTTCGACTTTAAGACCACTGATACATACACGGCTGCTATGGTTGCGGGGCATGTCGATAACTTCATGAGGGTTTACTTTTCTTGCTTAGAGCAGCTGGTCCCAGAAGGCGTTACTATAGAGCATGATTATATGCTGTCAACCGCCCATCGCAGTAATAAGTTGTCCTTCCACGTGATTTACAAGGGGCACGTCGAGGGGGTTCCTATCGTTTTCCCTAGCATCGAAAATGAAGGGGAGTTTGTAAGGCAGGTTGCTAGAACCATGATGGCAAACCATGGGACTTCATCTTTTTGTGATTACATCAAAAATTACAAACAGCCGGACTTTGCTGTCTATGGAGTAACCCAGGCCATGCGCCTGTTAGGGGCCAAAAAGAAAGGGGAGGAATTGCATTTTTTCAGACCCAACACCTTACCTGCCGATGAACCACTCACTGTCGAGCACTTTTGTGATCACTTCCCCTTCATCCGTCATCAGGAGGATGTGTACCCTGTCCATTACAAGCGTAATTATTTATATTTTTTGCATGCTTATTCTTTTAGTTCAACATCCAAGAAAGCAAAATCCTTATGCTTCATCATCATCAAAAGGAAAAGTTAAGAACCTTCCCAAGGTGGTGGTTCAGAAGAGCAAGGGTTTCCAAGGTCCAGATGGTCGGGTTTCAAATGCAGATTCAGGTATTTTTATATGCAAGTAATGTGGTTGTAACTTATTCTAGGATTCGCATCTTTAGCAGGGATTTTTAGAGTTCCTACTATCACACCTCAAGGGACTTCAAATGAATCAGCCGTGGGTTCTTCAGGCTCTTTCACTCTCCTTCCACCCACTTCATCAAGTCCTTCAACCCCCAAGGCGCTCCCGCATAGTAATGAGATCGATAACCCTATGGTTTCTTCCCCTGATTTCCCTCGTACCCCAATCAAGTTTGCCTCCATTCTGACTCCCACTGGTCGCTTATGCTCTGAGGTATCTTCTCTTACCCTTCATTCAGGGACAAAGAGAAAAAATGCCGCTTGTACCCCTATCTCAGCTAGAGCAAAAAAACTCCGGGAGGCGGAAGAGGCTTGGTTCCTAACCAGGGAAAATGTTGAGGTTATCCGAAGACTCTGGTTGCAATGCCCCCGCCAGAAGGACATAAAGGAGTATCTGAAGAGTGTCCCTACCCTCACCAAAGAGCAAAGTACACCAGGTGAGATCACGGTACTGGATGGTGGAGCATACGCTATGTATTGTTCCCCAAGTATTCTTAGCCCTTGCGGCAAAGAACACCATTCAAACCGGTATTTCATCAGGTATACTTCATCAAGTTGGGAGTATGATGTTGATGTCAGGGGGGAAGAGGGTACTGGCCCACAAGAAACCTTCGTCAAGAAAATCTTTGGAGATCTCACTCTTCATTGCATGGATGAGGATTGCCATGCCATTGTAAGGGATATACCGTACTACCCTTCAATCAAGTCTTATGCTCTGTACGACTACTTGATGACACCTGACGAAATCATCAATCTCCATCGGGTTAAGGGGGGTCTTCAGTTGGTATCTGTCCTATGCGAAATGCTTTTTGGAAAACGGGGAGCTTCTCAAAAGTTATTCAAAGTAATCGACAAATACTACATCTGGAATGGAAACATCTGGAAGCTAGTAGTTGATATCGAAGGGAAGCTCCAGATGACCCTTTTGCATTACATCAGAAAGATTACTAAACTCTGTGGTATGGCTTTCACTGATGCCCAAGAAAATGAGGGGTATTCTGCTTCCGAGAAGGCTGAAATGGCAGAACTGTGGAGGAATATCAATTGTTCTTTAAGTGCCATAGGCTTTGATGTCACTAATCCGGGGAATTACATGTTCTTGAGGGGAGATCGCTTCTTGGCTGCGCCAGGCCAAGTCAATGGTCAGTTCCGGAGGGGGCTTCTTGTGGTTGATGAGCGTTACATTGACCTCAAAAGGAACACTTTCATAAATCCAGTTCCTGCAGCCTATGTCTCTCGCAAGGTCCCCATCAAAAACTTCTCTCTGCCTACAGATGAAGCTGCTGGTACCCAATTCCCTCTGGTAATGGAGTACCTTCAAGTCCTAATGAGGGGAAAAAACCAGAGGGTTACCGATGCCAAGATTGATGCCTTGCAGCAGATTCTAGGGTATGTCATTTCGGGGGAGAACAATAAGGGGTATATCCTAGTGTTCAAGGGAGAGGGGAGGAATGGCAAGTCCATTTTTGTCAACTTTTTGAAGAGTCTTTTGAACGAAGGCACTTCTAAACTTTCCTATCCCAAAGGGTATATGCCTGATGCTGCCGATCTGGATTGTGTAACCTCTCCCTTGGCTGCCACAGGGCATGGTGGTTGTATTACCAAGACTGCGAAGGCTTCCCATTCCAGCCATACTGCGTCCCTAGCTGTTTTTAAAGACAGTCTTCTTGTTTTCATTGAGGAGCTGACCCCCTCTGATACTTTTGATTTTAGCAAGGTCAAGAGTCTCTCAGGGGGTGATGCTATTTTGCATAGAGGCATGTACTCAAAAGAGGAGGAGCAGTTGGATTATCCTTGTCATACCGTCTGTATCACGTCCAATATGTTGGCATCTTTCTGCCCCACAGCTCCTATTGTGGCACGCTTCTTAGTTATAAACTTTGAAGTGACATTTGGTGCCCCACCTTGTGATCAGTCAGTACTCTCAGATAGCGAGGACGAGGATGTAGTTGACAAGCTTATGAAGGGGGCCGCTTTACGGGATGCTGGTTTGGTCACTGTCGGAGATAGCGATAGGGTAGACAGTCAATTGGCCAATAAGGAGTTTCGCGAACAATTCTTGGGCTGGATGATTCAGGGGGCCACAAGGTTTTATAGCCAGGGCCGTTCTCTTCACTTCTCTAAATACTTCCAGAATCAACAAAAGGCTTTTTGGAAGGATGTTGACTACCTGTCACTTTTTATTCGGGATTGCTGTACCAGCCAGGTATTTGACGGAAGCCA
>CAXARX010000191.1:0-26484 GCA_963971425.1 Bryoerythrophyllum caledonicum | reverse complement strand
CGGGATTCATAGCATGGTGTACTCCAAAACCCTTGCACCAGATTCAAACATGTTATACCTCACACAGGAGTTTTTCTATATCAAGTCAGCACATGAAAGTTTTACAACCCCTGCAGTGTAATCAGAAAATAAGAAGTGATCTCGTTCACCCACGATACGCTCAGCAAAACCGCTACTTAGATATACAGGTGTAAAAACCCAAAAAGTATAAGTCTACCAACCTGAGCAACATTGTACTTCCACGTGCTATGCGCAGTTAAGCCCATGGTGGCGGGGGCTCATGCCGTGATAACAATTTCGGAGAGCAACAATATCAAAGCTTCCCGTGTAGAGGCGAGCCATCATCATGGCCATGTCATTAGCCTCGGATCCTGAGTTGACAAAGTAAACAACCTGCTCCATTGAATTCAACCAATCATCATGCACGTTTTCAATCAATGTTGAAGAGAACATCAGAACAGAGGATTGGCCTATACAGCAACAAAAGATACTATACAAAAGAAAATTAATCAAAATTATACAAAAATTATAAAATTTATAAAACAAGCACTGATGGGGTCGTTTGCACTGCAATCCGATAGCAGTAATAATTTCCGATAGCACTTCGAAACCCAAAAGCACACAAAATCATTGTAGAAAGGAAGTGCACCTTGAGATTTCCAGGCATACGCTGAGCAAGAGCCTCCGCGTAATTAACGATGGCGTGGTGGAGGTAAATGGTCGTGGTGTGTTGCAACAGTTTAGTCTGTTTTACAACTGCATCGACCACTGCAGGGTGGCAATGGCCCACGGACACGGTCACAATGCCTGCAAAGGCGTCAAGGTATCGCCGACCGCTTTCGTCAAATAGGTACTGCATCTTCCCTTCCACGATATTCAGCTGCAACCATCCAATCAACGACGGTATCACATCTAGACAAAATAATCCATAATCAAAAACCTAATTTGCATCCACCATTCAAACACACGTTGCATTCTCCAGAGTTGCCTTACAGGCTTCTGGTAGTACAAGAAAGTGCGGGGTTGAGAAATTTCTTGCGCTTGGCCAGAATCTCGTCGGCTTTTGGGCCATTGTAAGGCTGAGGCGTGAAATCAAAGGAGGGCATCTGAGGCACCACGGCCGGCACCTCCTTAGTACTACTCGCATCGGCTGCCAAAGCCAAGCCGCGCCTGTGGCACGTAGAGAAAGCCTGCCATTTTGGCGACAAGAGTCTTCTGCCACCAGCTACCACGCCCCTGACTACCATATTGGCAGATTGCAGCTTCCTCCACGCACAACACCAGAACAAGACAATGCAAGAAACGGGAATTCAGTTGCACCACGGCAAAACCTGAGTGGAAGCACGAGAAGCAGCTATGGGAGGAGGAAGCCTCAGAAGCGTGAGAAAGAATAATCCTTCGTCACGAGAGTTGGGCCATGCAGAAGGTCTGCACCACAGCGAGCAAGGAAGGAATTGACCGAGGCTTGATTGATAGCGGAAGAGCATCTGTGATAGTGAAGAATGAAAAGACGAAGAAAGAATTGTGACGTGGAGCTGAGTCAAGGCACTCATGTTCCGATGCAGCGTTTCTCAATGCACAGTAGAACCTCTCTAAAGTATTTTTATTCAATCTATAGAGGTTATGAAATTAGAGACGATAATATATGGCGTCTTGTTTTTTTATAGTTCTTTTTTGCATTTTGGGATTGAAGGGTTTTATGAGCTTACTCTAAAGAACATTATTACTATTAAAAGTATTACTTAGAGAGATTCTACTATATACACATTAGTGTGACCTATGTCCTTGAGCACAATACAAACTTCTACATGGAATAATTGAGTGAATTAAAACCATCCTCAAATGTATAATAGTTGTATAAAAGGATAAAGAATAACTAAGATAATATTCATTAGGTGTGACTGAGATTGCCTTCGCATTTTGAAAGTTTGGTTACAAAACGAATGGCCGAAGCAAGTCTTAGAAGTTTTTGGATTGAAGTGGGAATTTTTTAATTCAAAAGGAGGGAAAAATTTTAAAAACAAGAAAAAATAGAATAAAAGGCATCATGTAATCAATCAAGTATCTTTATGTAGTCTCAGTTAAAAGGTCTTGTGGAAGGTCACACAATCCATAACTCTTGAAGTTTGCAATACAATTCAATTAAAAATTAAAAAAATTAAAAACTTCAACATTACACATTTAAACACATTTTGATCAAAAGACCCTCAAAAGACATCCAATCCATGAGATATAAATTTATAAACAAAACAAACAAACAAACATGCCAATTTCAAACATATACTAGTATGACTAGTGTCGTTGCTACAAAATGTCTCCGGTGCATAAGATTGTATGACTTGTGCCATTGTCACAAAGTGTCTCTCGTCCATAGAATCAAATTAATTACAGTCTTGTAGAATAATTGTTTTTAAGTTTCATTCACTTTCTTTTTTGTAAATTTTCTTAATTATTGATAGACATAAGTACTTTGAATTCCATAACTTCTTGAAAAGTTATGAAAAGTTCATACTGCTCAATCCTGCTCAGTTTCGCGGGGTTGAGAATTATAATGTGAAAACCAAACCCCATAAACGAACAATTTTTTGAAATTTGAAAAAATTTAAAAAGTTCTACTTCATACCACTCAATCCCGTAAAGCTCCGTGGGTCTTGCGAAGCTCAAAGTTCAGACCACAAAAAGAATTATAAAAGATAAAAAGGAATATTTTTATTTTGGTACTTTCTTGTCCGTGGCGCTCAACACCGCAGAGCTCCTTGGCATTGAGGAGAACAAAGTACAAACCACCCCCACCCCCACCCCCCCTCCAAAAAAATTTGTGTTTTTTCCCCTATATTTGGGGGGAACTTTCTTGTTTGTGCTGCTCAACCGTATGGAGCTTTGTGGTATTCTAGGGTAGAGAGTATGAGCAAAAAATATATATATAGAATTTTTTCAAAATAATGATAATAACAATATTATTTATTTATATATATATAAATAATAGAGAAATGGAATGGAAAGTGTCAATATTACAATTTAAGAGAATTTGAAGGAAAAAGATTATATTCTCACAAATGTGGAATCACATGATTCTATTGACAAAAACCGCCTGGAATTAAAACGTAGCAAAAAAAATTTCTCCAAAAACCTCAATACTTGCATATGTCACACTGACAAAGGCTAAGTACATGATTATAATGCCAAGTACACAAAATCCGAATTCCATGTTGATAGTTGACTAAAATTTAATGCATACACAAACTTGAAACAGGTCCCGTGTAATGCGCAAATTTTTTACTGTAGTCACTTGAACTTGCGATGCTCCCAAATGCTTCTTAAAAAGCGGCTAAGAGGTATTAGATTTGAAAAGGAGTACTAGGTGATTTTCAAATAGAAGAACAAACAAGACATAACTTGTCCAATGAGTAACGTCCCGATTAGACCAACTTGAGACTTTTTTTTATTAACCTATGATACAAACAATAAATTTATTTTAAAACGCTAACCTTTTGTATCTTACATATAGTATGTGCAAAATTAATTTCATAAAATTAATTTTGTTCTACATAAAAACAAATTATAACATATCTAAAATATAAATAATGAATTTTAAAGTGAAAAAAACCCTCTCACCATTCAAGAATATGCAATTAAATATTTTCGTAAAAAGAGGTCTTGGAAAGAAGTGCGGAAGTTTTCAATACTAAGAAATGATGACTAAATTGACAAAAAAATCTTTAGCTTTTTGTTGTTTCATCTTTAATGATGAACCCTTTCACAATTTTCAAACTTTTTGTGAAAATGAATAAAAGAGACCCTTCATATCTGGTAGTTTGAACTAGTATAGAACGTGTTGTTGGCCCAAATGTCCCCGTGCATAGGATCATTATCTAGTTTGAGTGAAAAGGTGTTCACGAAGGTATTAACCCCTAAATGCTCAGGGCCTTCCCCCCACTTGGTAGTTTTGCAAAAATGTATTATAAAATGCAACTACAAGAAACATTTTGAACTTGATGTATGAATAAAAGTTGTACCTTATGAATTTTGGATTCTATCCATACATTTAGATCTATGATTGCAATTACCAATATTTTTCTATAAAATTTGAAACGCATATTAATTTGAAATTATTTTGTGATTTAATTACAAATAAAATATTGGCAATTTGAGGATGAAATTTGTTTTGATTGGTTGAAATGTAATATACTAAGAGTGATGATTTTTGGAGATTTTTTGGATGCTTGATTTTATGAGTTGTCTTTTTAAGGGGCATACTTGATCAATTTTACACCTACATGTAGTACAACCTTTAAAGCTAAGATACAAGCCTAAAAGAGTCAAATTAATTAAGACATGCAACCGAGATATACAAGTGTTTTTATCAAAAACTAAATTTATAATACATATTTATTGTAGATATCAATATCATAAACTACAAAATAACTTCATAACTCAAAAATGAAACTTCTAAGCATTCATAATGATTACCATTGTGTGCACGCTTTAGAGATAACACGTTCAACTTTTTACAAAAATGAGCATAATTAAAGTATAAAATCTTCAAATCATAAAATTCTTTTTGAAGGTGAATGATTGCTTAATCTTGCGACATGTTTTTTCATTGGATAATTTTCAAAATAATTTGGTCTACTATTGACAACTTAACCTCCAAAATCTATTCACAACATTTTTTTGTAATATTCAACTCATGCATATTCTTCACTACTCTATTTCATTTTGTTGATATCTCATGTTTGAATACTTCAAATCCCAAAATCCTTTCTTAAGATGGAAAAAGGACTTGGCCCTTCTAAATTAAATCATTGATTTATTTTATTCAAAATATGACCATTTGCTATGCTCAGTTGTGCGTCAAAGTCTTCTAATTGAAAATATACAGTGAGAATTTAAATGGGCTTGCAAGTTTGAATTCATTCATGAGTTTTTGAGATTGAATCCAATTGTACAAACAATTTTTTCTTGATGCAATACTCACATTTTATCACTCAAAATAATATTGAAAAATGCAATAAATGTTTCTTTTTTTTTCAGCTTTCTTGCAAATTCTAATCTCATAAAAACTTATGCATTTTATATTTATTAGTATTTCATTTGCTATGTAAAATTTATACCATGTCTAGAACTATGGTGATATGGAGATTTTGATTGTCAGATTGAATCTTTTTTAAACATTGGTATTCATTTTTACAAGTAGTTCAAAAATTCAATGTATGTTTCTTTGTAGAAATAAAGTGACAATTTTAATTGTAATCATTTTGAATGATCTTCTCATTAATCTATAATTCCATTTATTTTCACTTTATTTTAGATAAATGCTACATTTATTGCATAGAAGTCACAATCAACTTGTGATTATTGAATTTATTTTTAATTACAATCTAATAGTTTATCCTCTTCTTTTGATTACCTTTAAAACTAAAATAAACTAATAAATTAAAAAATAATTAAATTTGCCATTAAAATGAAAATTGTTCTAAAATGTTGAATCTCAATATTTTAGGATCTTACTTATGATCAATTTTATGATGTAAAGAATAATCAATTGGTTTATTAATTGAAAATTATAAATTTTTTTTTCTTACTTTGTGTTGTATATTAAAGATCATTGTAATTGTTTTATGCAATTATAAACAACAACTAGTATGACCTAGTGATATTAGCACAATGATTCTTGTCATATATTTATGTTATTTATTTATTTATTTTTAGATTCATTTATACAAAGTTAATGTTAATGATGAAATTTGATTAAAAATCCATAATCCTCATGTTGTATGTTTAAAAGTTACTTAATGACTTTGGTGCTTTGCTAATCATCATGAGCTTTCCAATAATGCGGAGTATGACATTAAAAATCTCATGTTTCATTCTTCATAATTTAATTCGACTTATGATTTCAACCGACACTCATAAATTTATAAATTTGTTGCTATAAGTCCCAATGCAATCAAACCATTTTCATGCATCCTACATTTTCAAAAGCCTTTTGTGGTACCAAAAACATGTTTAACAGGTTTATGATCAAAGAGATATCAAGACATAAATCTAATTTTTTCTCATTCTTCTTCTACACTCATTTTACTTCTTTCCAAAAATATTCTCCTCCTTATCCTTTTATGTTTTTTTTAATTCAAAGTAGACTAGTATGGGGGTGGTGTTGGCCCAAAATGTCTCCCATGCATAGGATCCAATTTGTAATAATTGAGTAGAAGTGATAGTAGTAGCATTTGTCTGCAAGGATCATTTATTTTTTATTTTTTCTAAAAGTTATGATTATTAGTAGCTAAGAATACTTTGAAATTCTATAATTTTTGCATTGTAGGTCTAAACATCACAAAACAAAGTCCGTGCACCCCTCCTTGTTGAGCACTTTCCAATGGAACTTTATTTAAATTCCCCAATCTCCGTGCAAAAAACCCGGTCCGAGAGATTTCAACCCATCAAGCAAAACAAACAAACAAAACAAACGACCTAATTTAATGTGTAGATTTAATGTGTAGATATGATCCCTCTTTTCCTTTGGATCAATAATGACCCCCACATCCATTTTCCAATCAAATTATATCAAAAAGAATAATAATAGAGGTGAATCTAATTTGAAATTTCCCTTCAATTTTTAAATTAGGTTGTTTGTTTTGTTTTGTATGTTTTAGAGAACTCATATCTCATAGACCGGCTGTCCGTTGGAGGTGTTTGTGGTATTGTTGGAAAGTGCTCAACAAAGAGGGTGCCTACACTTTGATTCGAGGCATTTTGATAAACTTTTCAAGAAGTCATGGAATTCAAAGTACGTATGTCTACCAATAATTAAGAAAATTTACAAAAAGAAAGAAAGTGAATGAAACTTAAAACAACTGCTATTCTACAAGACTATAATTGTTTTTGATCCTATGGACGGGAGACATTTTGTAACAATGGCACAAGTCATACAATCTTATGCACCGGAGACATTTTGTAGCAACGACACTAGTCATACTAGTATATATATATATTTGAAATTGGCATGTTTGTTTGTTTGTTTTGTTTATAAATTTATATCTCATGGATTGGATGTCTTTTGAGGGCGTTGATTCTTGGCATGGTTAGAAAGGTCTTTGAATGTGTTTAAATGTGTAATGTTGAAGTTTTTAATTTTTTTAATTTTTAATTGAATTGTATTGCAAACTTCAAGAGTTATGGATTGCGTGACCTTCCACAAGACCTTTTAACTGAGACTACATAAAGATACTTGATTAATTGCATGACCTTTATGAAAACCTTTTCACACAGACTATATAGTGATTTTATGCACGGGAGACTTTTAGATCCTATGTACGGGGAACATTAGTTGTGGCAAGACCACATGTCATACTAGTCTATAGTCTATATTCATATGTTTGTTTTGTTTTGAACCGAAATTTATATGTCATGGACCGAGTGTCCCCCCCCCACCCCCCCGGGGCCTTCCTTAGTACCATTGAAAGCTTTCGACAAGGGTGCAAGGAATGTGTTTGGACATGCAATGTGGAAGATACGAATTTGAAAAAAAAATTGAATTGAATTGAATTGCAAACTTGAAGAGTTATAAATTGTGTAACCTTCCATAAGACCTTTCGACTCAAACTAGATAAACATACTTGATACATTACATGACTTTCATCAAGATCTTTTCACACAATCTAAAAATGATCTTATGCATGGAAGACATTTAGATCCTAAACACGGGGGACATTAGATCCTCTACACATCAGGACAATAGTTGTGCCGACAAGACAATTCATCGTAGTATCTATAATTATATGAAATTTGCAACTTTGTTTTATTTAGAAATTTGTATTCTCTAGACCAAGTGTTCGTTGGGAGCGTACTCACTACCATTGGAAAGCTCTAGAGGAGGAGCGATGCATGGAATGTGTTTGGATGTGCAATGTGGAAGTTATGAATTTTTCATTTTTTTTGAATTGAATTGAATTGCAAACTTGAAGAGTTTTAGATCCTATCCATGAGAGACATTAGGCCTGATTCAGATTGGGACGTCCACAAGCAGTGAACGAAACCCGGTCTCCACCATTTCCTCTACTACTTGATGGAGGGAAATTGTCACATCATCAATCATCTTGTCCATCCCGTGTATGTTTTCACACTTAGAACCGGACGTTCGGTGACATTATATTTTACAATGCTTCACGTGGAATTTTAAACCTACTATATGTCTAGTGAAAATGGAATTGCAACAACAAACTACTTTTTTTTATGAAAAATATTTATTATTTTAATGACATTAATTTTATTTTAACCTCATTGTTGGGCCTTGATTTACAAAACAATTCTAAATCTTTTTTGAAACCATTGAAAAATAAATGTAAAAAATCTAGAATACACGTCAACCCACTCTTCTACCCATCTCCCGAGGACAATCATTGATTTCTAATCTCAAACTTCAACCTCCAAATACGGGAACAAAAGGCACTTTCAAGCAACCAAAAATACAAAGTACAAAACGGTTACAATCGTACCTTTTTACTTGACGATGACTTCAAAGCAAGTGATCGAAGCTTGGCTGGAGGGAGCTAGACAGACACACAGTTTGAAGGCGCCAAACGGCAATTGAAGAGAAACATAACTTGAAGACGTGCATGTGAAAGAGAGAGTTTCGTCATGTGGACAAGTTTGGGGTCTCCTCCCAACATGATCTCAAACTTGTCCATTGCAAATGCAAATCCATCTTAAGTTTTGGCGGGAGACATTGATGACATGGACTTTTAGTGAAGTAGACGTCCACCGGGTGTGAAAGCCCTACTCGACAAAACCCTATCTTAAACCAATGAAATTGTTTGATCTTTCGTGGATTACTTGTAGACGTCCCGGTCTGAACCGGGCCTTAGTTGTAGCAACGACACATGCCATACTAGTATACATTAATTTAGGGTGTTTTGTTTGGTAGTGTGATATCTCTCGATCAATGTTTTCTATGGTAATGTTCTTGGTACTGTTGGAAAGCTCTGGACAAGGAGGGGTAAATGGAATATGAATGGAGACATTTGGACCTACAGAGGAAAAGTTAAAGAATTTCACAATATTTATTGCTCCAAATATGAGAGAAATTAAAAGAAATTAGTATAATCTATGTCATTGCTACAAAATGTTTCTTGCACATAAGATCGTATAACTTGTGCCGTTGCCACAAAATGTTTCTTGTGTATAGGATCGAATTAGTAATAGTCTAGTAGAAGTAGTAGGAGTTGTCTCTAAGTTTCATTTTCTTTCAATTTTTCTAGATTTTCTAATTATTCGTAAGTGTAAATCCTTTGAAATTCCATAACTTTTGTAGGATTTGTTGAAATGCCACGAAAAAAAGTATGGGTACCCCAACTTATTGAGCACTTTCCAACAATACCACTTACACCCCCCAAGCCATACCCGATCCATAAGATATGACTTCTCCAAAACATACAAAACAAAACAAATTAAGCAACCTAATTTCATGTATAAACTAGTATGACCTATGCCGTTGCCACAAAAATGTCTCCCGTGCATAAGATCGTATGACATATGCCCCCTTGCTAGGAAGATTATGCAATGCATCAAGCGTGCTTATCTAGTATGTTTATCTACTACAAGTGAAAAAATATTGTTAAAGGTCATGCAACTTATTTAGTCCATTTTAACTCTTAAGGTTTGCAATATTTTTTCTTGTATGTCATAATCCTTCAAGTTTGGGAATGGAGTGAAAATTTTCATTTTAATTCAATTCAATTTTCTTTAGTTTAATAAATTCATAACTTGGACATCGCACATGTAAACTAATTTTAAGCACTCTTCCTCGTTGAAACCTTCGCAACAGTACTAAGAACACTTTGGGGGATACCGAATTCATGAGGTATAAATTTCTAAACAAAGAAACAAAACAAATAGAACAAACAATACAAACATACAAATAAACATACAAACAAACATGCAAATTTCATGTATAGATAAAGTAGAAAAGACTTATCTCCTAATTGCTTAGGTGTTGAGGTATTGGACAATGGATAGACATCATCCATTTTATCTAATATATATTAAAATAGGTTATTTGTTTTGTTTTATTTGGTATTGTTTTAGAGAACTCATATCTCATAGAGGGGGTGTTCGTTGGAGGTGTATGTGGTATTGCTAGAAAGTGCTCAACGAGGAGGGGTGCCTATACTTTGTTTCGTGGTGCTTGGACAAACCCTCCAAAAGTTATGAAGTTTCGAAGTATTTATGGCTAACAATAATAAGAAAATTTAGAAAATAGAAAGTAAATGAAACTTAGAGACAACTACTACACAAATGATGATATTTAGTGTCTTATACACTAAATACGAAGGCATACACTAAAAGCCAACTACCCTATGAAAGTAGGTAACACTAAATGTCAATTCAAACACTAAATGTGAACTACGGTGATTTGAGAGACTTGCCAAAAAGTTACATGTTTGAATTTAGTGTAGTGGATCGGTCCCAATTCAAGGAAATTCCAGGGAAGGAGAACCCAAGCAATTCCAAGGAAATTCCAGGGAAGGAGAACCCAAGCAATTCCAAGGAAGGAGAAGGCGGCGCATTCAAGTCTAACACTAATTGTGAACAAGTTTAGATTTAGTGTTGTAGTTAGTAGGGGGGTAAAAACACTAAATGTCACTAAACACTAAATATCATCTTTAGTGTAGTGCTTCCACTTCTACTCAATTGTTACTAATTATTTGATCTTATGCACGAGAGACATTTCGTGGCAACGACACATGTCATATCAATCTCATCTAACATGCATATTTTTGGGAGGGTGGATTTTTTATGATAAATTTTATGGGAAGTTGGGGCCGCTCTAGACTATGGTGGAGAAGTGCAATGGTAGATCATGAATTTTTACACAAACCAAAGTTATTTCACGCTAGTGGTGGAGTTGGAGTTTTTCGTCCAGGGGGTTTGAAGTCAGATAAGAAACTCGACTCCCGGAGAATTCCCCTTAAAAATACTTTTAAAAAAGTCAACTTGGGAAATTAAGCATTCAAAAATCTTAAAAAATCATTACCCTCTTAATATTAAGTTTCAACCAATCAAAACAAATTTCATTCATTCATTCATTCATTTAAATTTTATACAAAACTAGTGGTGATTGCAATCATAAATCTAACCATATAAATAAAATCCAAAATTTATGACAAACAACTTTTATTCATATACCAAGTTCAAAATGTTTCCTTGAGTTGCATTTTATAATTTGAAAATTCCAAAATATAGGGGAGGCGCTGCTGCGGTAAAAGACACCTACTACTTCTACTAGACTTAAGTATGACAACAGGAACAGTAATTAATACTTCTATTGGTTCTAGCAAGGGCACAGGGCACACTCATAAACTTGAAACAAACTCAAAGCCGTAAACCCTAAGCACATGAAACCAGGAGAATTCCAGTACCGTACGGAAGAAACAGTCCGGCGCAGCAAAGAATCGTCCTGGAGGTTGGAGGCCCGGAGCACCGCAACTACGACAAAGGCGGTGAAAAAGGTCAATACGACTTCTGGCGTCCCCCAGTGTATGCCTGTATGTGCTTGCAGCCATTGAGTAACTAGGGCTGGCGGAACTCCGTTGCTGCAGAAACGGTCACAAATCCAGTCTGCTGTGTAAATTTCATCTGTGCAGAATCGGTTAGTGTAGAGCCGATTGCCCACACAATTGTTCATTTGCAGCGGTGTCGGGGTTCCTACTGAAACCCTAAAATTTAAAACCCTAAACCCTGCTTAAACCCTTAAATTGTGCAGGTTGAAGATGGAGGTGTTGGACTAGGACGGGTTTGGACGGAATCGGATCAGAGAGGGAGAGGCTATGAGGTTTGAGCTGAAATGATGAAGCTCAAGGAAGAATTTGACTGTGGCGTGGCATTGGGGAGGTTGGTAGCGAGGCACCCGGCTTTACGCGATGATTCTGAGGTTTCGGCGCTGCTGCTGGCTCATAGAGGGAACGAAATCGAGGAGCATCGTGTCCTGGAGGTGGTCCAGGATCTTGTGATTCGGCCCGATGTCGGGCTTGCGGCGCTGGGGTGCTTTCGGCCTATTCTTGCCAGGGTTTTGGATACTTTGGTGCACTCCTTGCGACAACTATGCAGGCAGGGAAGAGGCTCTCCTGGTCGAGAGGGCCAGGGTTTCGTTGGAATTTCTACGCGGTTGCGACATGGCGGTGGTTGGGACCTTGGGTTGCATGAGTATACGTGTATCATGTTCAGTCGACTGCTGGACTTGGCACCGTACTTGCTTAGGTACGTGTTCGCTTTTCTAGATTTCAGTTTTGGAACGGGCTTTGTAAATTGAATCTAATTCGAAGTCCTGGCTAGCCCGCTAAGCCCTGAAACTCGTGTATCCACAAGAATTCATGAAAGTGTCTTATGGTACTGGATGGCATTTAGAACGGTGTCGTAGGCAACGCATTCATTGAAGTAGAAGATTGGATAGCGTTTGAGGTCCAGGGTTTAAGTTTTGAGGTTTTAGGACCTAATGGTGACGACTGCTGATAATATGTCTGACGATGATTAGTTGGTGTGGGCTTGTGATCAGCTCATTCCTCCAGTACTTTGAATTTGCTCCACCACCTTATGAACGCCTTTTGCACGGAGGCGCAGAAAACTACCAGTCTATGCAAGGTACTGGTGGTGATCTATCTTCATCGTCAGGGGCGCCTGCATTTAGTGAAGTCGTATTCGCATCTTACCGCCTTCTGCAATTGGAGTCTACTGTATTTCGGGAGCTCTGGGACTTGGGTCCATTTCTAGATTTATTACGATCATTACCTAAAACTTTAGATGTAGCAAGTGTAGATGTTCGATGGTGCGGTGTACAAATCGTATCTCAAATTTTGCAAATGAGCGACAAGTCTACTATGGAATTTAGCCACACAGTGGCAGCAGGGCTGAGCGAAGAAGATAGTTTTGGCTGTCACCTTCGGTGGAGAAGTTACTGCCAGAAAACGGCTATCGAGAAGTTAGGAATGTATTTAGAAAAACCTGAACCAGTGCAAGACAGAATTCTGGTTGAAGACGCTCGTTCTGATTGGAGTTTGAGCAGCGTTAAAAGTTGGAATGGGACGAATAGCTTTCACTTGCAAGTTTGTGGAATTGACCTCCCGGTTCGGCATGATTTTCGAGAGTGCAGGTTCGTGCTTTTTCTCGATTACTTTGTGTTAATGGAGTATTCGTAAGGTCATTCAACTAAGACCATTGGTCTGCTGGTGTTTTGGTATTCTTCGGTGGTGATAGAGTCTTTCTGACGTCGGCTTTGTTTTTTCTCTCTTTTCTCAGGGTCTTGCCACCGTCAAGTGAATCGTTAGTTTTGACGCCAACAGTGAAACGGAACCTAGAGGCTGTAGTTCTGGCATTGAGCCAACGATGCCCAGTGCTTTTAGAAGGACCGATAGGATCTGGAAAGTCGTCTTTGATTCAGGAGCTGGCTCACACTACAGGCAACTTGGATCTCCTTTTTATTCACTTGGATGACCAGATGGACAGTAAAACTTTGCTGGGGAACTATGCCTGTACTGAGATACCGGGAGAGTTTAAGTGGCAGCCTGGAGCTCTTACGCAAGCAGTTGTGAGAGGCATGTGGGTAGTGTTTGAAGATATTGACAGGGCCCCTTTCGAGATTTTTTCGGCTCTTATTCCATTGCTTGAGGATCGAAAGTTATACATACCAGGACGTGGAGAAATGGTACCAGCCGCGGACAATTTTCGAATTTTCTCAACAGTTACCCGGACCAGGCACAGTAGTTCTTTCGCAGGGGGGAAGAAGGAAATGTTGGGCAATCTCTGGAGGAAAGTAGTAATTGATGCTCCGAATGACGAAGAACTGGCAGACATTATCCGCATCCGGTTCCCGTCTCTTTCACTTGTCGTCGCGAAACTCATTGGCACTTTTAATCTAGTTAAGCATATTGCGTCGCAGGCTGAAAGTCCTGCTGTAGGATTATCAGATGTTTCAGTTTATATAGGCCGTCAGTTTTCTACTCGAGACTTATTTAAATGGTGCACACGGGTTTCATCTTTAGGTTTCACCTTAGGGTCGGTTCTTTCTAGTTATGCTCGAGAACGCATTTATGTGGAAGCCGCCGACTGCTTTGGTGCCTCAATAGCAAATACTGCGGACCGGCAACTGGCTCTTGCAGTAATCGGACAATTCTGGAACGTTGCTGTGGACCGTGTTAACTTTTACTTGTCGCTCAATAAGCCCTCCACTCAGTGGAATATGTCTACATTGCAAGTGGGAAGGGTTAATCTTCTATGTCAGCCAAGAACAGGGAAGCCTCAGTCTACTCGTCTTTTCGCAAACACCGGACATGCTGTACGCACCTTGGAAGCTATAGCTATGTGTGTGCAGCAACAGGAACCAGTTCTTCTCGTAGGTGAGACAGGTACTGGGAAAACCAGTGTCGTCCAACATCTTGCTTGGCAACTAGGGATGCCTCTCATAGTGTTGAATATGAGCCAGCAGACGGATAGTGCGGACTTTCTCGGAGGGTACAAGCCAGTTGAAGCACAGGGTGTATGCATACCTCTACTTGAGATCTTCAATACTCTTTTTCGAGATACTTTTCCAAAGAAGAAGAATGCTGACTTGCTTGAGCATGTACAGCGCTTTGCTGAGAAGAGGAAGTGGGATAGGCTGTTGAAGTCGTTCCGCACTGTCATTGGGACAGTTTCGATGCGGTTGGGTGCGTCCTTAGACCCTGATGGAAGTGTGTCCGCGGCAAAAGTGAAGGAAGAAGCAACCAATGGGCATTCTGAAGAGGAGCAGAGCCCCAAAAGAAAGCGTCCTCTCAAGGACAAACTGTTGAACCGATGGCGAGCTTTCACATTAGAGTTGCGAAAGGCTGAGCGGCAGGTGGAAGCAGCAAATACAGGCTTTGCCTTCTCATTTGTGGAGGGTGTACTAGTGAAGGCTATTCGGGAGGGTCATTGGCTTCTGTTAGATGAAGTCAATCTGGCCCCTGTTGAGACTTTGGAGAGATTAACTGGCGTTTTGGAAGGAGTAGCAGGCACATTATCTCTCACAGAACGTGGTGATGTGGAAAATGTTCCCCGCCACCCGAACTTTCGTATTTTTGCCTGTATGAACCCAGCAACTGACTTCGGAAAACGGGACTTACCAATTTCCCTCCGTAATCGGTTCACAGAGTTGTATATCGATGAACTAACTCAGAAGGAAGACTTGCAAGCTTTGGTATTTCAGTATCTTGAGAATTCTGTTCCTTCTCCGCCTGTGGAGGACATTGTGAATTTTTACCTGCAAGCTCGACATGAAGCTGGGACCAGACTCTTGGATGGAGCTAATCAGAAGCCCCAATACAGTTTGAGGTCACTTGCTAGAGCTCTTGAGTATACATGTGCTGCCATGTCGACATATGGTTTTTTGAGATCATTGTATGACGGTATCTGTATGTCTTTTCTGACTCTCCTTGATCAACCAAGTGCTTTCGTTATGGAGCAGCTTATCTACGCTGCTTTGTTCAAGAATACGGGACCTGCTGCAACGAAAGCTTTGAAGGCTCTTCTTAAAGTCCCGCCTCAGCCAAGTCCAGCCCATGTTTTGGTTGAACATATTTGGGTGGAGAGCGGTATCGCACAGCCCTCAAGGTTAGCAAGTAACATTTTGAGTAGATGGTTTGAGGTTGTATGCTTTAGTCGCTTGGACTATTTTCTTCGTCTTTTGGTAATTTTTTCATCTACAACGTTACTATTCCAGTTTGTTTGTTGACGTTGCATGATGAGTGACGAATTATGTGTTCTATTTTTTAGTTCTTTTCTAATGTTTTACGATGGCAGGTTGTCTTTGGAATCTCGAGATCGGTACGTGCTGACGAAATCTATCACAGAGCATCTCAAGAACCTGGCGAGGGCAGTGTTTGTCCGCAAGTATCCTGTATTGTTGCAAGGGCCAACTTCAAGTGGGAAAACAAGTCTGGTTGAGTATCTGGCTACCATAACAGGCCATCGGTTTGTCCGAATCAACAATCATGAACATACAGATCTTCAAGAATACCTTGGTTCCTATGTGACTGATTCTTCAGGAAAGCTGGTTTTCCAGGAAGGAGCACTTGTTGAAGCTGTGCGGAAAGGCTACTGGATTGTGCTGGATGAGTTGAATTTGGCACCTTCTGATGTCCTGGAAGCTCTCAATCGGTTGCTAGATGATAATAGGGAGTTGTTTGTTCCGGAACTTCAGCTGACAGTCAAGCCTCATCCGCATTTCATGTTGTTCGCAACACAGAACCCCCCAGGAATTTATGGTGGCCGGAAGGTGCTTTCTCGAGCATTTCGAAATCGATTCATGGAACTTCACATTGATGATATTCCTGATGACGAACTTTGTAAGATACTGGAGAAACGGTGTCAGATTCCGGGAAGTTATGCCGCCAAGATGATTGAGGTGATGAAGGACTTGCAGCGACATAGACAAGGTAGTAAGGTTTTCGCTGGCAAACATGGCTTCATAACTGCTCGGGATCTTTTTCGATGGGCTGAACGGCATGGGAATGGTTATGAGGAACTAGCCAGGGATGGTTATATGCTATTGGCAGAGAGACTGCGGAATTTAGAGGAGAAGGAAGTTGTGCAAAGAGTTCTCGAAAAGCATATGCGTGTGAAGTTGGATGTGAACCGGCTGCATGATATGGAAGCATCCGAGACGTTTGAGGCTGTGAAGAAGTTGGCAGAGTCACCAGAGCATGTATTTACTTTTGGTAGGATTGTTTGGACCAAGAGTATGAAGCGACTTTTTAATTTAGTTGAGCATTGCATTAAGCATTGCGAGCCTGTTCTATTAGTAGGGGAGACTGGATGTGGGAAGACCATGGTATGCCAGTTACTTTCTTTGCTTCACAATCAGCGTTTACATATTTTAAATTGCCATCAGCACTCAGAGACGTCAGACTTCCTTGGTGGCCTACGTCCCGTTCGGGATCGAGACAGCCTTGCAACGAAGTTCCAGAATGTTGCAGAGAGAATCGCCTCCATGGACATCTTTCAAGAAGTTTGTTCTGATGAGTTGCCTGTAAAGATAGAAGACTCTGGGACGACATTGATAATGGTGAAGAATGCTCTGTCAGGTATGCTAATCTACTATTCCCCATGCGGTGCCCTTTTATCCCTACTATGCTTGGATTTGTATTTATTGTATCCGTTATCTTCATTAGGATTACTGATCAGCTTTGTTTAGACTATGCTACCAATGACAGATTTTCAATGGCCATCCTTCAATGATAGGACTCAATGAAATACTTCAAGTACGTAGATGTACAGAGTTGATGTCACTGTGTTTTGAAGGAATTAATAGTTTCTCAATTTCTTGCTCAGTTAATTAAGACTTTCTCTGCCAATGACAGACTTGAAGAAAAGGAAACCTGACAAGAAGGGTAAAATAGCCAAAGCATTAACGATTTTGGATGAAGCATTGAAGGAAATCTCAACGTACCACAAAGAGTGGCAATCCCTTTTTGTGTGGCATGACGGTCCACTCGTTCAGGCTATGCGCAATGGTGACATGTTTCTTGTGGATGAAATATCCCTTGCAGAAGACAGTGTACTGGAAAGACTGAACAGTGTGCTTGAGCCCAAACGCCTATTGGTAATTAGTTTCTTTTCATCTTGGCAATTATTTGTTATTAGTTTGTAACGTGGATTAACTAGATGGCTTGGTGTTGATGAAATATGCACCCGAATTTTCTTTGTTCATAGTCTTTGTCTGCTTCTGAAATGCTGTTATTTCTGGATCGTCATCTCACAGGTTTTAGCAGAGAAAGGAGGTGCTGATGTTGAGGAGCTGATTGCTAACACAAGCTTTCGTATCTTGGCAACAATGAACCCCGGAGGAGACTTCGGGAAAAAGGAGCTGTCTCCTGCTTTGAGAAATCGATTTACTGAGGTTTGGGTTCCTCCAATCAACGATGTATGTGATCTAAGAAGCATCGCCGTGGATAGATTCTCGGGGCCCGAACTTGTCACGTTGGCAGACCCCATGCTTGAATTTTGGCAGTGGTTTCAGCATCATCATGAAGGCGGAAGGTCACTTTCAGTGCGAGATCTTTTGTCTTGGATTACTTACATCAATGTTGCTGCTTCGGAGATTGGCGACATTCCTGCATTTATTCATGGCGCTTTCCTGGTCCTTCTGGATGGAATTGGCTTTGGGCTTGGACTTTCGAATACTGTGACTCAACTGGTGCAAGCTGAGTGCGCAAGATATTTGTTTGAGCGGTTACCTGAGCATCTGAGACAGATTGCAGTTGAAACAATCAAATTGGGTGACCACACCTTTGGATCAGCGGAATTGTACCCAATGGAGGTCGACACCGGCTCTGGAAGCAATCTGTTTGGAATACGCCCTTTTCACATAGCTAGAGGCGACTACAGGCCACCAAACATTAAGTTTGCATTGGATGCACCAACAACAAAGCGAAATGCTTGGCGAATTTTACGGGCCATGCAGCTGCGTAAACCGGTCCTTATTGAAGGAAGTCCAGGTGTTGGTAAAACGAGTCTGGTGGCAGCTTTAGCAGCCGCCTCAGGTCACGCTTTAGTAAGGATTAATCTTTCTGAGCAGACTGATATGATGGATTTACTTGGTTCGGATATGCCAGTTGAAGGAGGAACTGGTGCAGAGTTTCAGTGGTCGGATGGAGTATTTTTACAGGTCAGTCATTCTCGTTTTCTCCGTGGTGTTATGATTTTTCGTATTAGTTTCAAATCGATTTTGTTGTTCGTAGATTTTGAACTTGTTAATGGGGAATACGACACTTTGCGTATGGTTTCTCCCATGTTCATATCTCTGGAAGTGCCCGTAAGCGTTTAATGCATTTCCGTTGGAGAGTAGTATTTTAGTTTCTCTCACTGATTTTTAATCTTCTCTGTGGTTGCAATGTATTTTCTTGACAAATTGTTTTCTGACAGGCTCTCAAAGCTGGACAATGGGTGCTTCTCGACGAACTCAACCTAGCATCACAATCAGTGCTAGAGGGCCTGAATGCTTGTCTCGATCATCGAGGGGAGCTTTTCATACCTGAACTAGGCCGCAGCTTCAAATGTCCTTCCACTTTCCGTGTGTTCGCTTGTCAAAATCCATTGTCTCAAGGAGGAGGTCGCAAAGGTCTTCCAAAGTCATTCTTGAATCGGTTTACTAAAGTCTACGTAGAAGCCCTCTCTGAAGATGATTTCTTAGAAATTGCAAGCATCTTGCATCCTTCTCTTTCAAAATCTGTTGTGACAAGTATGATAAAGTTCAATTCTCGATTGCATGAAGACACAATGGTTCTTCATAAATACGGCCAGTCTGGCTCTCCTTGGGAATTTAATCTTCGGGATATTTTGCGGTGGTGTGAACTAATGGAAAGGAATACGGTTGCTTCATCGGACAGAGATTTTGCACCAGAACATTTCCTTGATGTCATGTATCTCCAGCGTATGCGAACAGTCGGTGACAGGCGTCGAGTGCTCTGTCTTTTCCAAGAGGTGTTTGGTACACATCTCGATCTTGAAACTTTCCCAGCAGTTTCCGTTCTTCCTGAGAGGTTACAGGTAGGTCTAGCTACTCTTCCTCGCAGAAACGGACCACGGTTACAAGGCGACTTCGATAAGCAGCTACAGATTCTGCCAGGTTTAGCAAACAGGTTAGTGTTTTGCATCTACCTGAGGCCTCCTTTGTTTTCTTCAATTCCTTTAGTTGTCAATTAGCGACAGATAACTTCTTTTCGAGTTGTTACACGTAGAATATTTCTGCTACATGTTTATGTCGTAAAACAGCTTATGTCTTTCGCCCATTCTAGAATCCATGCATCGATACAGGGCAGGAGAAGCTTATTGATATATTTTTGTTGAGATTATCTGTTTATAGATACAAATTTTATCTTGTCGCTTTAGTCGTTTTTTGTTCCTGAAAGTCTTGGCTGGGAGCAGGTTGGAAGCTGCAATGCACTGTGTTTCCGAAGGTTGGATGTGTATCCTAGTCGGACCTCCTGCGACAGGGAAAACTTCCCTTGTGCGTCTCATGGCCGCTCTTACAGGTAACTCTTTGCGAGAGTTTACCTTGTCCAGCGCGACAGACACAACTGAGCTACTCGGTTGTTTTGAACAACATGATCTCTTTCGACTGTGGCAGGAGATTGTTAAAGTGACTTACGACTCGTTGAAGACTGTCTGCAGCTTCTGTTTGTCAGGTAACGAAAGCTGTCTTTTTTTGATGAGAACAACTTAGTATGAGTGTTTGCTCTTGCCTAGAATCACCTTGCGGCTATTACAAGAAAATGTACAAACTTTCTCAGACCTGTTAAATATGCACATTTTATAGAAGACCCAATTTTACCCAATTTCATATGGAGAGACTTTAGTGCTAACCCTGATGTCTCTGTTTCAGAAGGTTCTTTGCAAGCTGATCTTAAACTGAAAATGGTGAAGAGCCTCTTTGGGTCTTGGGCCGCTTTTCAGAAGATATTAAGCGGCCGTGTTGCCACTATTGAGCAGGAGTTTGATCAAGGTGTGGTAGATTCAGTGGCTGTCAACATGCTTCTCCAGTTTTTGGATCAGCTGCGCCAGACAGTTACATCCTGTGGCATGTCGATGGACGATCCTGAGTTGGACCCACAGAATTTACACCAACGAGTGACACACTTGAGGTCTATTCTTGGACAATTAGGAACTGCTGGGCGATTTGAATGGGTGGATGGAGGACTACTAAAAGCTATTGAGCGTGGGGATTGGGTAGTTCTTGAGAACGCAAACTTCTGTAACCCAACGGTACGTCATTATTTATGCCTCTATGAACATGAAGCTGCTGGCTACGAATTTTGTGACAAGAATTTACACTTGATGGTCTGCTGTATCTTATCTGCTTTTTGGGTGACTTGTACTGTGTAGGTCTGCAACATTGTCTTTTTCACAGGAATTTTTAAGTATGTCAGCCCTGAATTTCTGCAAATGAAAATCTATCGTATGCCTCAACACCTTACAAGTGGATTGCAATTTTCTGGATGTGTCTTGACAGGTTCTTGACCGGCTGAATCCCCTGCTAGAACCTGGAGGTAGCATCATGGTTAACGAACGTGGTCTTGTTGAAGGTGAGGCTATGGTTGTTCATGCCCATCCCAATTTCCGTCTCTTTCTCACAGTGGACCCTGCTCATGGTGAAGTCTCAAGAGCCATGCGCAATCGAGGGGTTGAGCTGTTTATGCTACAACCTGATTGGCCTCAGTCCGCAGCAAACGAATCTCCAATTTTGGAAGAACTTTTGGGAGGACCTTCTGGTTCCGATCTTGATAGCTTGAAAATTCTCACCCAAGCTGGAGTTCCGGGCCCTGCCTTGCTCCAGGGAATGTGCGGAGCACATATTGACGTTCGAATCCTTACAGAGGTCACTCACAGTGGGTTGCCTGTGTCCTTGCGAGAACTTTATGAATGGGTGTCCTTGCTCCAGCAGCTCCTCGAAAGGGGTGGTACCCTATCTTGGTCTTTGCAATGCAGCTGGGAACAAGTTTATTCGCGTCGTCTTGATAGCGCGGAGGCTAGACAAGAAGCCATTGAGAAATTCCAAGCAAGGCTAGGATCTGTGAATCTTTTGAGTTCTGGAAACTGGAAACAGGTTGCATGCAGTGTCCCAGGAGGTTGGCCATCTCCTCTTACCTTCGCAGAGTACTGCCTGGCCTCCAAGGAGTCAACGGTTTTGCGTGATAGTGCACTCTTAGAATATCTGGGTGCTCAGGCGTTTGCCTTCAAGTTTTTGAGAACGTGGCCGCTGATGGAGGATGGGCAGAGTGAGCTATTGAAACGTCTTGAAGACACGAGAACTATAGCCTCCCATCTTCCAGCAAGCCTTCTCCACAGTCTTTTGAACCCAGAGCAACAGCCAGCCACGGACAAGCTCCTATCTGATGTTAAAACACAAGATTTGGACCTTGCACTGCATTTTTCCAGCTTGTGGATGTTGGAGCAAGGAGGCTACGTGGATGTCGACCTTCGGATCCAGTGGCTAGACCACTTGGTAAAGTGTTTGCAAGGTCCTCTTGATAGTGTGAAACGTGTGGTTGCTGCTTTCAAACTTGAGACTGCTCATCCACTCTGGAGGGAGCTCTCGTCGGCGTGGGAGAAGTACTTACAGGAGAGAGAGAATCATGATATCGGCACTTTGTCCACCCTTGTATCAGGTTTTGTCAGCCAAGCTTCGGAAAGGTCGTCTACATTGGGCAATTTCGAATGTCCTGAACAGAATGACAGTCTGGGAGAGTTGATTTTTATGATAGGCAGATTACAGACACTGAGAAGAAGTTTGCTCCAATGGGAAGAAGAAGATGAGCAGCAGAGAATGACTGCTAAGGTGGGCTGCGATTCTTTGAGTGGACCAATCATGCAGTCTTACTGGCTACATAGCCACCGTGCAGAACGTTCTCGGCTTTCGTCTCAATATCCTAGGGCGATGTTGATTTATCTCCATCCATTATTTTCTGCTCTTCGAGAATTGGAGAACAGAGTGCTACTATCAAGCAGTAGTGGTAGTTGGGAGAGTATAGTATGTTTTTTCTCGAATGTGCAAGAGTGGCATGAAGCCCTTTGGAAGCACCTCAGCAGACCCAAGTTCGATGTTGAAGGCTTCCTTTTTCACTGGGTTTTATTGAAACGTAGTCTTCAGGCCCTGGCCACTACTGCAAGTAGTACTTCTGAGTCTGTTGTGAAGGCGGTTGATGAAGTTAAGGGCCTTGTCAAGTTAATTGACGAGCCGTTTTCTTTAGGGGAGAATCTTCTAGCGAAGCCACTTCTATGGAAGAATGCTGGTCATCCAGGTCTTCCTCACTCTAGAGCGGTTTACGACTTGGAAGTGAAGGTTTTGAAGATTTGCGAAGACTTGTGGCAGTGTGGAGTGAATGTTGAGTTCATCACCATTAGTACAGATGGTAGTATCCGTCAGCTTACCGCAACAGGCCTGAGCATCATACGCTGGGCTTGGTCAGGACGCCATAGCAGGGACAGACGAGAGCGCTAATTCCATACAACACGTCACTCCGGATGGTGGGGCTACAGCCAGCACTAGCTACTCTGAGTCTCTTGCAATCTATCACATGCTGAAGGAAAGAATTGAACTGGAGAAAGCGGTTGTAACTCCTTTGGGTGATCATGATATCATACCTTTACCGAACTCATCTGCTCTTGAAACTTACAGCGCAAAAAGGGAACTTCAGCATACTGCATGTGTTTCGTTTCCGAAGGAGCTGCTGCGATGGCCAAGCGCTTGGGCTCTCTGGGCTGAGCTTTTGCCTTGGCTGAGCAACATAAGTATTTGTCAGGACATAAGGCTTATAACTGAAGTTTCACTTCTCGCCAGAATTGGCCATGTGACTGAGGACAGTTTTCTGGGGATGCTCAAAGAACGAATCTCGGAGGATGTTTTGAAGAAGATGATCGAGTTTTCCATTTCTTGTTCTTCAAGATCTCCTGCTGACCTAGTTCCCCACCAGCAACTCCTGTGGCTACTGGACGGGACACATCCTACAAAGTGTGGGATCCTGCCTGCATTTCGAGAGGTCAGTCACGAGTTGGCGTACAGGTGGCATTCATCCTTGTGGATGAACATGCTAACTGTGCCTAATGCCTCGGAGGAGTGGGGTCGAATGATGGGCCCTGCAAGGATTTTCTGTGCTTCACAGACTGTACATCTTACCAATTTACTTGGTCGTACAGGTGCAGTGAGGGACCACTATGCAAAGCTTACCCAACTCAGGTTGGCATCAGTGCACGTTTGGACTCAGGCAAAATTGGAGGCCAGTGATGTCTTTGTGTCTAGTGTGCGCAGTGCGAGTGCTATTTTCCAGCAGATTATATGTTCTCATGGGAAATCTTTTCGTGAAGATGATTACAGGGCACTAGTTAGCGTGTTATCTGTGTTGCATTCGGGCTGCTGGGGATAATATGTCAGGGAGCGAAAGTGAGATATTTCCGAGACTTACAAACTTACTCATGCAATCACAGCATGCAGAGTTTTTGAAACTTGTTGAGCCTTTAGTACTTCCATGTATGAAACTCTTATATTCCATTAGTTGGAAGAATCTGAGTTTTAGCAATTACTTGATGAACCTTGCAACGGTGTGGCTTTATTTGGGGGAACTCAGGCTAAATTTGCTGCGGCCATCAGACGGATGCGACCCAGTCGCAAAATATAGCCATAAACATGCCCATCTCACATCTCAGTATTCGCGGCTCAATGTGGACATTATGGTGCGGCAGGAGAGTGAATTTTTAGTCAGAGGTAGCAGAGATTCACCAAAGACTCGGAATCTTGTACTCAAGCTGGAGGAAACGAAACAGGAATTGTCTTCTTTGGCAAGGAAGTTAGTTCCACGGCCTGATCCTCCACAATTTAGGAACTTCTTGAATGAAGTTCTTCAGTTCATGAAGTCGTCCGTTGACCAATGGAAAGTTGGCTGCTTTGGTATCCGGTTTATTGCTGGTTGAAGGAAGAGGTTCACGAACACTTCATGAAGTTTCGACATGGCAGGAGAATGCCATGCAGTTTATTAATCGGTTATCTTTCGAGTTTCCAGCATACAGAGATGTGGTACAGCCCGTCCAACTGGCGGTGTACGAGCTGAAATTTGGGTTATCTCTACTACAAGCTTCCCACTTGCAAGGGGGGCTTTTCGATAACAATGCTGTGAGTACTGGAGAAAATAAAATCGTAGATCTTCTGAGCACCCTGATGCAGTTTCCAACTGTGAGAAGCGACGTAGGTCACAAGATTTCGGCATCTTGCACTGAGCTGGTGACCGATTCCACGGAAGAAATCATCAACAAAGTGTCTCAGTCCTTATTGTCTGGTCCTGTCCACAAAGAGGTCCTAGATCTGGAGCTGAAAGTGATGATTATGAGAGTTGCTATTCTGCGTTGTGGAATCGATACCCAGCAGGCAAGAGTCAAGGCGAAGGATGTTGTAAGGGCCGTAAATAACATATTTGCTACCCTGGCCTCTCTATGGTCTGAAATTCGTGAAAGACAAAAAGCCAGGGACAAGGAAGAGGAGGAGTTTATACGTTTCATTGCCCGAACACACACTATGGAAACTGAGGACGAAATAGAAGAAGCATCCTTTCGAGAGATGTTCGTAGACTTCAAACCTGATTTCCCAGGTTACGATGTTGATGATACTGGGATGCTGACTGCTGAAATGGATGATAGAAGGGCCGAAGCAGCTGAGAAGAAGGAGGAGAAGGCTGCTGAGGATGCGAAACAACGATCCGACAAAGCTTGGTTGAATATACAGGGGCCTCTCATTCAGGATGTTGTGTCAGTTCACAGACACATTTTGGTCGTAAATCTACAATCCTGAATTTTAAGCAAGGAGCCGAGAGTCCACTGGTGTCAGATTGGGAGATAGAAAATGCCTTCTCACTTGCATACCAGACTGGTGTACGCTTACTTGGAGCTGTTGGTTACAGAGTTTCTGCGCAGGTGGAGGATTCACTCACGACATCTCATATGATGCAAGTTGGTGTCGAGCATAAAAGAGTTGGTGATTTGCGTCAATCCTGTGGGACTAGAGGCACTAAGTACAACGTCTATAAAGATCCCAATCCCCGGAGATGGCACTGATGCTGGAACCTTTGGGACAGTTTTTTGGAGCGTGTCAGTGGATTATTAGCTGAATGGCCAGATCACCCAATTCTGATGCAATTCCTGAATATCGCAAAGGCACTGGTGGGGATTTCACTAGACGCTCCGATCATGAAGGCACTCACTGGAATCGAGCTGTTGCTTTCTAAAGCCCAACTGTGGGAGGAGAATTCGGCCAAGCATGTCTCATTAGCACGAGAGATGAGTGAATTGATGAAGTTGGTAAGAAGATGGCGGAAGTTGGAGCTTGAAAGCTGGCCTGCTCTGCTAGAGTGCACACAAGAAAAGCACGAGCAGAGTGCTGAGAGATTGTGGTTTTTCCTTCACGGGTTACTTCACAGGCAGTTGGGTGAGGATTTCAACAAGGAAATGGAAGCCTCGATTTCTAGTTTAGAAGAGTTCATGCAAACCTCTCCCTACGGGGAGTTCGCAAGACGACTTGACCTGTTAAGTTCTTTCCATGGACAATTTCTGCTGGAAGATGTTTATGATGACCCTCATCCTGGGGCATCCAGAACTGCTGTGCAAAAGCTTTGCAACATTCTGTACAATGTCTGGGCGTACTACTCCCAGTTCCTCCCTGCTGTGGAAGAGGCTATTACAATCGGGAAGGTTCCCATTGAAAAGGAGCTCAAGGGCTTTGTGAAATTGACCAAGTGGGAGGACCGAGGTTATTATGCCCTAGCTTTGTCAGCAGGGAAGACCCACCGGAAGCTTCACAAATTGATTCGTAAGTACGACGAGCTTTTTAAGAAACCTGCAATGGAGGTGTTGTCAAAGCAATCTTTACGCATGGGTGCTCAAACTCTTGCGACATTGACCATCCCATCGGAGCCTTCTCAAACCGACGAAGAG
>CAXARX010000190.1:0-22899 GCA_963971425.1 Bryoerythrophyllum caledonicum | reverse complement strand
ATGCACATCTTCTATTTTTCCAAAGAGCAATCCAGAGTGCTGGTGGAGATGCGCTTACCAAAAAGAGAACCGACTATCTCTCTACTCCCTCCGATCAGAAATAAGTGTTCTATTTCAAATCTCTTAATCGACCATTTTATGGTCGCTGCCCCCTTTAGGAGGGGCCCAGACTTCAAAAAATAAATTTTCTAAAAAAATTATTTTCATGTATGTCGACAGAAGAGAATTTGGCGCTTTCATAACCCGTATTAGTGCAAAGTGGCCACTTTTCGGTAACCAGTTTGAAATTACCACTCGATGGTTGGTAAAGTACCAATCACCGTGTTGCTAAGTAACGCAAAATCCTACTCTATCAAATGAGCACCTTCTTATGAGTCAAGGGCTGATACAGGCAGCCCCATGTGGCAAGGGTCGACTTAAGCAAGGGCGAATTCCAAGACGATAATTTGAATCGATCCATGATTAATCTTCTAATATAAAGCATTACATAATGGGAGTACATTGGCAACTCCGTCATAACATTATTAAGCATTTAACGATTTGTGCAGAATATGATGCTATTGCTAAACAATACTGTTGAGGTGGCAAAAACAAAATGACGATTGTGTCAGTCAAATTATACAAATTACGAGAGGAATTAGGGTTTTTCCCACCACTCACCGTCTTTTGCAACAACTGTGTCATCGATCTTCGCTCTCTTAGCCTCAGAATTCTCCACGTCCTCCGCTCCTGCATCATTCGCCGATTCAGGACCCACGGTGTCCGCCGCAGCAGCAGATGCTCCATCGTCTGCTTGTTGTCCCGCCCTCTTCCTCTTATCCATGCGCTTGCGCGCCATCCCAGCAAAAACCACGAAAGCTCTGATCAAATGATGTTCTCAAAAGAAAGCCATGAACCCCAAACCCTAGAAGAACCAAAACCGTGAAAGGCCTGGGTCAGACTGGCCGAATTCCGGGTTTCGTCCAATGCAGCATTCACACCACGGTTGAGTGAAGGCCATATCCGATCACCCTCTCCGGTGGAAGCACATTTGTATTAAGGTAAAACATCCCATTACGGGCAGAATGAGGAGTTTGTTTCGATGGCATTGCAGAAATTTTTATTTTTATTTTCTCACGTGTAGACAAGTGTTGAAATTGGCTAGAGCAATTGAAATTGTATTTTTTCAACAAATATCAATTTGCTCTAAATTTTTGAAGTGTTCTGCCCAAAATATCCTAAAACAGTTTCTAGACTATCCCAAAACCAACAAAATTGTATCCATAATAGAGTTATTCGTAAAGTCATCATTCAAACTCCGGTTTGCAACCTCAATGAGGAAAGTGGGGTCCAAATTTTCTAATCCTCCAAAAAGCAAGGAAAAAAAATTTGGACCGGACTTTGAGGTAGCCAATGAGGGATCATTGCACATCCCAAAGATTTCGCTACCCTTGTCCCCACCACTTTCCAAGCCTCAAACCATAGCTAAAACCGTACCTAAGTGGGCCAATGCGTGGTCCCAGCTCAATAAATGCTTGTCAGATTTTCTAAATAAAGTTTCAAAAGTGAGGATCAAAACAAGGAGAAGTCCAGTTTACTTTACGAATAACTCTAATGTGGTCACTAATCACTCCATTCCAATCATCTTATTCACCCATTGTAGTCAGAATATTTTTGAGTAGGAAAGGTCTTAAAAGTCACTTTCTTCAATAAATTTACACTGATAATTTGGAAACTTCTAATGTGGTTAGTAATCACTCCATTCCAGTCAGTTAAAACATTCATTATGGTCCAAATCTCACTAATTGGGGGTTATACTCTCAATGTCCACAATGGGTACTATGTCCGTAATGGGATGATTTACCTTAGATGAGTTTATCACCCCAAACTTGTGCATGGGACAAAAGGATTCCTTTCTTGTTTATTGAAAGCCCCCAAATTCTCAAAATTGTAGTTTCCAAGCAAAATAAAAATAAACATGAATTAGTTGTTTTCGGATCGCACTAAGCGATTGTCAAAAGAACAGTAATCAATTTTGATTGCCGTTTTCTTTCACCAATTTTTGTTCTAGTGATAAGATGTCTAATTGGCTTATTGATAGTTTATTGTGTATAACAAATATTACTCTGATGATTGATCTATTGACTTTCATTGGCCATTGGTTTGAAAATGAAATGTAGACAAAAAATTGATCTCTTCTTTGAGAGTTTCAAAGAGTGATTTTTAAAACTTTGACACAAATTGTAATTGGCATTTAGATATGATATAATTAGCAAATCCACGGTAGTAACATTCATCATTCAAGAATAATTTGTTTGTTTCTTCTTTTTTCATATTCTTCTTGCATGGAAAAAAATAAGCCATTTTTGGTAAGTCGATCAACAACTACATATTTTGTATCAAATCCACCTGAAGGCGGGAGATATGTTATAAAATCTATAGAAATGGAAGATGGTTGCATCAGAATAAGTATTTGTTATAGAAGGTTGCAATGATGATGTCAATGATTCTTCAATAAAAGCCAAACGTCATAATCAAGTACAAATTTCATAATGGTCTTTTACAATTGAGGCCATTAAAAATCCCGAGATATGAATTCTAACTTTATTTGAATCCTAAATGTTCTACATATGAGAAAACATGACAAGCTTGAAGAACACAAAGGCAAGCATGTCCCTTTGAAGTATACAATCTTTGTTCAAAATAAAGTAAATCATCCACAAACTTGAAATTAATGATTATTGTGGCAGTGTTTTTTTGGATTTCAAAAACTAAATTGACACATTTGAATGTTTTAACAAATTTCATCGAGAAATGTCAACTCTATTGGAGTCCAAAAAGAGAATTACATGAAAATGGAATTGTTCCGGTTTCAAAAGAACTGTTCTTTGTAGATTATATTCAACCTCTCTTTCCATTGGCTCGAGTATCACCTAAACAAAAGCGGTCACCCAATGAGCAAGACCTTCAAATACATAGCACCATTCATGAAATGAGTTTACAATTGCCAAAAGTTCTACATCATGGATTTGATAGTTGAATGCTATAACTAAAAATTTCTCCTTTTTCATCTCATTTGTGACAAGACAATTTTTAAGACAAAGTCAAAGGCATTTGTTTCCATATAGAAAAGTTTTAAGAAATCAACTTGAGTCAAGATTAGACCCATAGTAAAAGTGATTTTGAAATCTTAAAAGCTTATTCCGCCTCAAGTCCCTAAATATCAATTGAGAAAGCAAAACAGGTGATAGAGAACAACTTAAGATGAAGATCCAATATAAGTTTCTCAAACCAAACAAACATTGTAAATCACATTCAATGGGAATCAAGGACTTGATGGTAGTTTGAACTTTTTATATTCTCATTACTAAATTATTTCTATTTTTCTCAAATTTGGATGATGCGACGATTCTATTTTATTTTTCCAATAAATGAAATAAAATGCAAAAATTTGAATTTCACCTACAATGAACAAATTGGACATGATTAGAGAAAACCTTAAATTTATGAATGGTGGACGTTTTGTTGATTTTTATTAGAACTCAATTTTTATGTCTATTTCTCAAGCAACATTGATTATTTAAGGAATAAACAATGAGGAATTATACTAAATAAATAATACAATTTGAATAAATTTCCATTAGATATTGAAAGTTTGACTGGAAATAGAAGTTTGAACCATTGAATTGAGTTTTACTAGTCCAAATGCCATATGATGTCACTATAGAAATTTAACCTCTAAATTTTTGGAGCCCTCATTATATTTGGTAGTTTTGGGGGGCTCCGCAATTCGTGTAAGAGAGAACCTAGTGTTAAACCTCTCACTCTATATTCATTAATTCATGTCTTCTTACAAGACTTACAAAAATTTCTTCGAAGCCTGCAGGATTTCCAAGAAAAATTTTGCCCACAAACTTGGTCTAATCCCATTATGAAACTCCCCTTTCTTTTTGCATAATTTTGAATCTCGTTTTGAAGGGATTTTTTGCAATTTTTTTTGCACGTTCAATAGAAGTCTAGTTTTAACTCACTTGGACTCATTTTTCATATTTATTGCCACCCAAAGAATTACCTTACATTTACTAGAGGAAATAAAGATGCTTTCATGACTTTTTGTGAGCATGTCGTTGAATACCACCTTGATGTAGCTCTTGTGGATGAGTGGCACACCCTGCAATGGAAACCTAATTCTTTCCTTTGATATGCACTCAAGTCTCTTTCAATTTTGTCAAGCTAAAGTCTCACTAATCTTGTATTAGTCTCTTACTACCCTATATTTGTGAAGGGTCCGTATTTGAATTGCGAGAGCCTCCATACCAAGATCGGGCCAAAATTTGAAACTTAAAATTAATAAATATTTTGCAATTTGATTGCAAATAACATATAAACAATTTGAGGATGAATTTTTTTTGATTGGTTGAAATGTAATACTTTCAACGTAGTGATTTTTGAAAAAAATTTGGTTGCTTAATTTTAAAAGTTGACTTTTAAAAAGTGCTCCTTTGACTGAAATTGAAACAAGATCTTAGAATTTTTTGGTGAATCACTCCATTTTGAAATGAGGGATAATTTTTTCAAAAAGCGTTCTCTTTCCAATTTGCTCACACATGTATGAAACTTACTTCCCATGAAATTTGTAGTAAAAAATCCACACTACATATATCAAAAACGCATGATGGACAAGGAAATGGGAATAAAATTTGTTCATCATTTATAAAAGAGACACTCGTGCAATTACAAGGTTAACCCCTAAACATCACAATATCCAAAACTTTAATCATGAATAAATTTAAAGCTTCGTAACTTTTGCATATAGTTTTAGATGTTTTTCATCTAAACTACTTTTACAACTCTGTTAAATTCTCTATCAAATAATGCAAATGTTCTCAAGTAATGCAAAAAAAATTATGATCGAGAGATATGAATAATATTGGACATCCAAATATGTCATATTTATTGAGTAGATTTTATGCTTACAAAAGTTCTCTCATGAGTCATACTAATATCGTCATTCAGTACACTGAATGATGTATTTAGTGTCCGAAGAGAACATATGTCTTTTACCACAATTCGTTCAAACGTGAAGTAAAATAGTCTCCATCCGCACCACATAGGAGTTACCACTTGTTATTCCCACTTTCATTGAGAGTGTCATGTTCTTTTGAAGTAATGAGAGTGATAAGATAACATGCCATATTTATTATAAAGTTCTCATAAGTCATTGGACACTATTTCCCCTGAAATTAAATTGTGTCCAGTTGAGAAAAAACATGCCCGATCCGAGGACCTTCCTAACCTTGACAATGCCGAGTTCGACTATACTCAAGTGAAAGTGGGCATTATCAAAGTCGGGAAGGTAATCGTTGAGGTCTACCCTTTCCACTAGTGAAATAGTGTCTTGGAACAGTGAATACACCATTCAGTGTAGAAAAAAAAGGGCCTTACCAAGGCATGGAATGTCCAATTCTATTATTGATTCAAGACATTTAGGGGCTTAAAGGTCGGTTCCCACTTGGCGCTAGTGGTCAAAATTGTGTATAGTGCTACAGGTGAAATTTCAAACGGAGTCCCACTTGTATTGGTTGGAAATGCCGATCCTCGCTCGATGGTGACATGGCCGACGCAAAGAGCGGTGCTAGCACGAAATGAATTTTAATGGATGGAGTTACGGATTGAATTAAGTAGCATCCCAAATAGGAAGAAACGTAGATTTTTGACTTATAGGACTGCTTGTAGTTAATGGCACCCGAAGGGGCCGATTAAGTAACACCACCGGCAGTACTTTTGCATGTAATTCAAGGAAATAAAGAAATGAGTCCCCGCCACAAACTACAGGCACTACATAGGTTTACCTGAACTGAAGGATTCAATCTTGACAACAAAGCGCACAGTAGAGAATCATCGCAAGTAGAATTGAAATTTTAGTCTAGCATCCTTGCTCTCATCGTCACAAACACTGAGTTAGTCGAAACTGGAGTTGCATCAATCAGTTCTACAGCAGTCAGTATACGCACGATGTTTTGCATGTTGTGCATGCGACTAAATTGTGAAGTGCTCCGAATGCGAACGGAGGTGTCATTGACTTCAAGACTTACATCTGTAACGACAATCAAGGGACTGCAAGATGGAGAGTAGGCAAGAAGCATGCACTTATGCGAGCGAACATACAGTTGCTACTTCGTTGCCCCAAAGTAAGACTACCACTGGAGTCATATTGTTCCTCCATTTGTCTAAAATCTTGACATGCACAATACAAACAAGCAGTCTCATGATGCAATGAGAGTTTGTTTTACGGTCCACGATGCCATGAGTACAAAGAAGTTCTAGAATCTTATATGAAGAAGTTGTTGGCGTTCACTATTGCTTCTTTTGGCATGAAGAATGCACATATCCAAATTCTACCTTCTTTTGGAGAGCATGTGTGAATTTCAATAATAATCCTTGTAGCAATATAACTTCTTGCCATAGTTCTCACTTTTTAGAAATCATGGTGTTTAGTTATTTACAAGTTCCCTTTCCGATGCAAGGCAAGTTGTATAAGTGCGCAACAGTTCTACACTTGCATGACTACAGTTTATTGCCATTGCAAAAGGTGCTGATACATCGAACCCACCAAAGAGAACACCCAAGGACAAAAGCCCAAACTGACAGGCCGAAGAGATCGAAGCATTAATCAAAAGGAAGGCGGACTTATATGAAGACGAACGTGACACCAACGATGTACGAAACCTCATACATCCGGATTCAAGTAAATGGCTTCACATAAGTCAGCAAGTTGTCAATTCTGGTTATTCTTAGTGCCTGCGCAATGGACCACCTTGCAAAAGAAAATGGAATCAATTGATTCGAGATTACAAACGTCTCGCGGATTATTTTGCTAGATCGGGCACGAACTCACAAAACTACTAGAATATGAATACTTTTGATAGGCAGCCAAAAAGCCTTCCCCGATCTTTTCCTGAAGAAGTGTACCACAGAATCCACGAGTGGTTTGACTAACGTCTGATGATGCAGCCTCCGCATACAAGAGACTTATTGTCAGCAGACGACTAGAATTTTGAAGACAGTTCCACGCCGTTACAGAACCGGCGGCACTCAATTAGTGATGTCGAAACAGAAGATACAATGGATCTAGCGGGCACTGCCTTCCCCAGAGCAAAACCATCGAACAACGCTTTCTCTCCACTTTCTGTGTCCAGCCCATCTGTAGTTCAGTCAGTGCATGCAAGTAGCCTGAGGAGCCACAGCACATCCTTTTCTATGGGCCCGAAAGTTGGTATCACTATAAATGTCCTCAGCTCTAGCAATACGACAGACAATACAATGTATCGACGTCCAGAAAATACGGAGGTAAAGCACAAGCACTTATGAGGCCAGACCATGATAGCTAAAGCGACCAAATCAACTCGTGAAGTTATGACTACTCAGATAATAGAAATCGGACAGTGTAGTAGAGAATTGGAGAAAACAAAATTGGATGTTCAGTCGAAGCAGTTTGCCAAGCAGATGTAGTATCATCACGACCGAGATCAACGCTTTTAAGACAATGCCCGCACTACAATTGAAAATGCGAAATTTGCAATACACAAGCAAAGAGAGGTAGTCCAATGATTTTCAAACCTCTGCGATGTCCTTAGCGATGGACTCCAGCGATCCTCTGCAAAAACAACAACAACTGCTGACCTTGCTACTGGTACTATAGACACTATATAAGGCGTGCCTGATCCATCGGCCGAAGCAACGCCACTACCACACTTGGACGACCTAACAGCAGAGCAGTAGACCTCCATACATCTTCATGAAGCCTGCATGTAGAGGACGGAAAATGTTGTCAGTTTGGATTACTATGTAGTTCTTTAGAAACGAATAGTAGCCACGGCATCTTAGCCACAACATGTGTACAGTTTTCTTGGAAGCGGAAACAATGTAAAATAAATTTTCTTTTTTGTATACAGAAAAAAAAGTTGCGTGGAAAATACCATATGCTTTGCAAGTCCTATTGCTTGTTGAATTGCGAAATACATTCCAAGGTCTCTACGTTTGTCAATGTCACTTTGTTGTAGCAAATCCTCCACGGTACCATCCCTTGCTTCTGCCACTGGCGTGGTGACATCCATTGTATCCTCATTCTAGCCCTCCGTTTGCAACACATGCAGAAGTTGTTCGACATCCTCATGGAATTGACGAAGTAACACGTTATGCAAAAGAGCGCAACAAATAATTACATCATGCAAGAAAGTCACATCTAAATCTGATTTCAACAAGAGTTCCCGAAAACTTTCTTTCAAAAGAGCAAAGGCATTCTCCACGACTCCCCTTCCTCGGCGCATCTTCTTATTGAACAAGGCTTCAACACCTGACATATGACTGTCATTACGATGCGGTACCATGAGTCAGGACGTCAGCGGGTAACCGGAGTCTCCAAGTAGATAAGGATTGAAGCCAAAAAACAACAGCCGTACATCCCAAAGATTGTTTCTTGTAGCCTTGGCGCAGAGAGATGACCTTTTCAACACACGGGAATCATTGGTTGAGTAGGGCATGCCTACAAAGAAGTCCAAGAAATGCTTTTGGCTATCTACAACAGCTTGACAATTCATGCTATGCCCGCCAGATTTGAAGTAAAAGTAATCAGCCGGAGCAAATTGCCGTCTAGAGATAGCAATGTGGATGCCATCAATGGCCCCAACAACACTAGGCAAGTCATACAATTGCTTGAAATTAGCTTCTGTCGCAAGTAGCTTTTCTCCGCGTCGCCACAAAATTTTTGATCATAGAACAATTGTAATGGCATGCACTACTGATCAGAGCAACAATGACACCGAGCTCCATCCAACAACAAAATTTTTGTTGCAAATCACTAGACCAACACCTTGAGCAAGGTTGAAAAGTGTGCATGCAACACAGACCACAACGGGAATCGCAAGTCAAAATTTTGTGTCCTTCTGAATTGAAGGCTTCAATAGCTCGGTTAGGAAAAACACCGCAGACTTCGTTATACGAAACATCTTCACCCATCGCTCCCCATCGTAGTGCTCAAGAAGAACCAAGTTGTAGACCTTGGCTTCACCCAGAAGCCTAAGTCGTCATCCAAAAGTCTAATGGTAATGAACAATTGGAAAGAATGCAAAGCAACTTGCGTAGCGGCGTCCAACTTTGCAGTGGCTGAATTGAAATGGAGGGCCAACTGGTCGAAGTCGTTGTAGTTGTCATCAGCAATCTCCTCTAGTGGACACTCTTCGAACGCTTGGTCAGTACAAAGCAACATAAGAAGCAGACTCGAGGCCAGTGCCATGAACTCTGCCGAGTGCTCCAAGCATCCATGTAGCGTGTTCTAAACAATGGTCACATTGACGTTAATATAAAGAAGAAGCGCCTACGCTTCAAGGGAATGAGACTGAAGAAAGGTGACTTCATTTGCTCCGAAGTTGCGACCAATTTGTGATAGCTTCACTTGACAATGTGCAAAAGGTACATTTACAGTGCTACTTGCTGGACATGAGATGAAAGAGTGCAGAAAATTACGAAGTAGAGCGACTTATTAACGTGCGATTTTTTTTTCCTAGTGTCGTGGTAGTCGAAATGGTTGTAGGAGCAATGATGGCCGCCACTCCTCTGACGATGACTACGCAAAACAGTCATGAGACACAATTTCCATAATTTTGAGAACGCATTCCATCCTACTCTGAAGTGCACGTACTACAACAGCGCTTGTAAAAAAGGAAGACTTCATATAAGAAACCCTCTAGCACTAAACAAACATTGAAAAGAAGAAGTAAAAGGGAGCACAGAAGGTGTCGCCCTTCTAACCTTCAATTTCGAAAATGAATTTTTACCTCGGATAGTTCCACAGCAAATGGATGTTGTTGAACGCCGTGACGTTGCTGAAGTTGGCGTACTTGAAATGCACACATGGCGGTTGAGATCCCCAATTCCACGCTCATGCCTCCGAACTGGTCGACCACTACGCTCTGTGTCCTACTGCAATGTTCTTCCCCTACAAACACAATTGAAGGCACAACAACTTACAGAACTACAAGGGCAAAAGGTAACAATTGCAATTTGCGAACGTGTATGCAAAGTTGAAAACTTCTTTCGCAATGAAGAATTCCCTGTATCACAGGGGCGCACTACCAAGCTCTAGGAGCAACGACTCCGACAGCAGGCGTGATGACTCTGACAACAAGTGTGATGGCACTTTTCCTTGTAGCAACGCCTCTACAGTGTGATGGAGTTTTCTTACCTATCCTATTCCCTCCGCGCTGTCAGAGCATAAGCTTGATATGAAAATCAAATGGGAACACCTCCATCACATTACCTACCTTTTCTGACCGAGTTTTCTTACCTGTCCTATTTCCTCCGCGCTATCAGAGCGTAAGCTTGATATGAAAATCAAATGGGAACACCTCCATCACATTACCTACCTTTTCTGACAACGTGATTAACGTTGCTGGGACCCGCTTACAAACCACAATTTTTTATCATTCTTATGTGTCATGTACATCTCTTGTCTTTCAACGGCCGCTGCTCCAAAACGCCAGATGTACACATATCCTAAGCTTAAATGAGAAAGGTGGGATTTTCAGTAGCAAGTCCTTCAAGAAAAAAATTAAATTAAATTAAAAAATCATCTCTCCTAAACATAATTCCCTATGTTTCCTATATTTCCTTATACATCTCTGCAACCACCATATATTTTCCTACAGCATCGACATCACATACTCAAATGCAATGATGTACCCAAATTAATTCTATACTAAGTACAAGGATGTACTCAATATTGTATACTCAAATACAAGGGTGTACTGACGTCAGTCACGTGGCGAAATATGGTAGCAATCACATACCCAAAAATACATTAAAGAATACACAACCGCAGTGGAACTTCAAGTTGTACAGTACAGGGGATAAGCACATCACAAGGTTAACTGAGGGACGCTTCACACTAGCGGCAGGAAGAAGACGGGCAAGAGCATTGCCATAATATTATTGGTTGCTGTTGATATTGAGTTTTCACAATAGAGCGGCAGGAAGGGAGTATGCGGATGAAAAATCAGCTGATGTGGCCTGCCGCTTGCAACACATTTCTTCCAGAGGTTCTCGGCTAGAAGAAGCTAGAAGCGCCGCACTTCTTCTGGAGGGTGTTGGAGTTTTGTGTTATCGACAATTTCCATCGAGAAGAGATAAAGCGGTGAGTTCTGATGAAGAGCTTCTTTTTTATTCAACATTGTTTGTGATAGGTTTTCTTGTATTCTCTTTAGCGAAGGTCGATACGGCTATTTTGCAATGGGAGATTCTAGCGAATAGAGAGCAACAACTTTTGAAGGACCGAAGTCACCCCACCTCATCCGTAAGTCAGTTTCACCCAAACCCTATAATTGTAGTACGGTGGAGGATTCAAATCATAATCCAGTGATCTCTATGTGTGTTTTTTTTTGGATTTGTTGCATGACGCTTCGCATTGTGAATTTTTTAAACTTGTGCATTTCAATGGACATTTTTTTTTAAAATATGGGTAGACAATGATGATCTCCTTTCATATTTTCTTTCTACACGGTGGAACGAGATTTTCAGAGCAAAGGCATGGAAGGTTCTACAGAGTCAAAGTCAACTCAACATCCCTTCATAGACTTGGAATCTTTGAATCCCCAGAATGTGCGATCTTGGAATTCAAATGCAAGTCCATTTATGCCTTACACAATGCCGGCCTACGGTGTTTGGCACCAACCCCCTTTTCCATTGACTTTGCCAACAATGTATCCTCTCAGATCCGCTTCAATTCCGACTTCAATTCCTTCGACTACTTCAATTCCTTCTGCACCTGAACATCCTCAAATACCATTGATTGAGGTGAAGTTGGAGGAAGCTGCAAAAAGAAAAGGCTCACATAGGAGTCGGAAGTCTAAGCGGAAATTAGATCTCAGATCCAGCTTACACAATGCCGGCCTACGGTGTTTGGCACCAACCCCCTTTTCCATTGACTTTGCCAACAATGTATCCTCTCAGATCCGCTTCAATTCCGACTTCAATTCCTTCGACTACTTCAATTCCTTCTGCACCTGAACATCCTCAAATACCATTGATTGAGGTGAAGTTGGAGGAAGCTGCAAAAAGAAAAGGCTCACATAGGAGTCGGAAGTCTAAGCGGAAATTAGATCTCCAAGATCTCACTGAAGAGCAAGTAGAGGAAGTCAAACAAGGAGGCCCATGGAAGGAGCATTGGGTGGTGAACCTCATTACTCTTCGAGGAGAACTCTCTGATATGTTCACAGGACCTCCAAAACAAGGTTATCATGTTTGCCACATCTTATTACTAATTTTTTAATTTTTTTTGTTTTTCACATTTATTTGAATCGTCACATTTCTGCATGAACTAGAGCTTTTATGTACATTACATACCTAAATTAATTATGTTCATTACTTTTAGGCGTTGATAACTAGAGCCGACTACACACAAAGCTTGTCTCCCTTTGCTTAGATTTCAATAAAATTGCTACTGGACACTATCGATGCAACGGAGACGGCAAAATTAGAATTGTTCAAGAGCATGCAAGAGACTATGGCTAAACTAATAGACAAAATCTAATGTACGTGTACTTCTTTGTAGTGTGTTTCTTAAAGCAATTAATCGTTCTCTTGTTGGATTTATTTGTACAATTCATTTACTAGTGTGTTTTTTGGTGCAAAGAAATTATGCTTTAGGTGGTAGACAATGTGAAAGGAACATATGAACCGGCAATAATATACTTATTTTCATGAGGAAATATCATAGATATGACTAAATGTGTAGAGTCTTTCTGATGGCTGCTTTTGTTTTCAGGAACACTTGTAGCTGCTTGGGAAAACATTGTTGCAGCTCATACGGGAGCATCTGTACCAGCATAATGGAGCATAATGGAGTATATCAGTGAAGCTAACTTTTATCCATTTATGCATAGGTTTGTAACTTGTGAGTAAGGATGCTTTGAATACATGAAAGAGTGCTCAGTAAGCAAGTTGTACTTCAAATTTGTTTTCTAATCTTCATTTTCATATTCCTTGAAATCATGTGTACATGAGGAATGACTGATGAGGTACTCAAATTAGGGAATCATGTTGACTACGCTTTTTGTGGGATTTGTTCAAAAATATTTCTTTTGTTTTGTTAGGGTTTTGACAATGCAGTTGATTGAGGCGGTTTGACATCAATGTGGGAGCATGTTTGTAGCCCAAGAGGTCATGATGACTTTCACTTAAGGTTCAGATTTCAAATGGGGATTAAATCTCAATTAATTCTTAAGATCATCCCGAACAACGACTTTAACACCGAATGTGAACATACCATTATGATGCATACATTGCAAAATCAAGAACTGTAAGATTGTGAGAAGGGTGCCAATTGAATCCTCAGTTCTTATATCAAGGGGCATTAGGAGGAAGAATCTTTGCCATATTTGAGTTCATATTACTCGTGGTAAGCTCTTATAAATTTCATTGGAATTTAGCAGTACAGAGTTTGTTTATCAATACTATTGTTTATCACCATCAGTATCTATAGAACCGACTACTCTACGCTTTTTAGCATTGAAGAGTGATTTAGCAATTACGTCCCTTCGTGAAGCTAATTCTTTGCTCGTCTTGTCTTCCTTGCTCATCATTTGGATGTACTCTGAGTTCACAATATCTTGCATCTTCAGTAAAGAGTCAAGTACATTCCTATCAAAACCTTCGAGTGAATCTAAGCAGTCTTGGGACATTTGCAATCTCTTTGTATACTTCTGCATGAAATCGGAACACAAGTAATCATGAATGTCTTCTTTAGCTTCTTGAATCCATTTGATGTTGAATTCATCCTTGTCAATGTTACACAAATTGTGGAGGATGATGCAAGCAATGACAATGTCAAGAACCATCTGCAAATCTCAATCCATTCGCTTCAACAAAATTCGCCAGCGTCCTTTCAAAATGCCAAAAGACCTCTCAATGCACATCCTTGTAGAACTTTGAATGAAATTCCAATGGTATTGTTCATCACTCAATCCATCCTTGTGGCCCTTGTAAGGTGATAGCATCCACGGTCGAGGTGGATAGGCAGTATCTCCTGTAAGTGCAAATGGACTCAAATGTCCAGTCTCACAGAAATGCCCCAAAACTGAATGAGCCCCCAAATTAGAATCATGCATGCTTCCTGCCCATCCTATATCAAAGTCCCAAAAAATGCAATCGCTTGTCACAATGCCCTGCAATAAAACAGAGTGAAAGTCCTTGCGATTAAAATAATCAGCTGCATGAAGATGTGGTGCTACTATAGGAATGTGTGAGCCTACTACATTAGGGATTCCATGCAATCTCTCAAAATCTAAAGCAATCTCTCTCATTCTGAAGAAGAAGGCCACCGAAGATAATTTCCTTTTAAAGAATTCAAAGATGTAAGGAATTGAACAAAAATCATATGGCATGTAGACAATCCTATACTATACAAGTCCGCAACAACTTGCAGCGTGCTTCGTGTAGCTAGTCTTGATAGTCCAACAGCCACCCTAATTTCCAAGGGTATGGCGCTTCTAAAACGTGTATCCTGTTTCTGCAAAGAAGAAGCTAAATTTGAACACAAATATTGAAAAGTCTCGTAACTAACTCTCATTCTTACTTTAAACTCTCGAGAGTTAAAAGAGCTAAAGAGATGTGTCTCTAAGGATCCTTGAATTCTCTGACAAGCCCAAAATGATCGAGGCTTTTTCCTTCCAGCCCTCAAACAAGCTATAAACGAAATGAAGGCTTGAATTTCCTCCAACTGGTAGTGAATGGCAAGAGTTGAACTAGAGGATGTTTGCTCAAGACAATAAAACATGAACATTTGAAAAGCAAGCAACGTAAACAATTTCTTCCTCCTATGCACGTCCATGATAAAAACCCAAGTACTCTACGAGACAATCAACAACATGCACTCACAAAATAACAATAGCACAAAATGCCGCAAAAATTTATGAACAGACACACACTCACACTGCTCATACTTCTATTCAAGGATTTCCAAGAAGTTGCTTGGGATCCACCTTTACATCTGGCTTGGGGTTCACCGTTCAATTTTGTTCCTGCCGCTCACGACTTTTCGCACATTAAAGCATACGTGGCTGAACTTTCACTGAAGCCACCAGAGGAAGCGCGGAAGCGCGACAGCTTGCACAGTTTCCTTCCTGTCGATGGTGTGAAGCGCACCTCAGATGAGTGAGAAGAGATTCGAACGCTGACATGAGCCCCAAAACGTGCCCACGCTGTCACACATCTCCCAGCACTCAAAAAAGTTCACAATTCTCTACAAACGCTGATGTCACCAGAGCCGACAAAAATCACAATATCATGGCAAAACACACAGCCCAGATCCCATTTACAAAATCCCATCACTGCTTCAGCAATATACTGCAAGATTGAAAACAAGGGAACTAAAACCGGAGAAGGCAACTAATGAATATGAATAATGTGGCAACTTTACAAGTAGCAAGCCATTAATCCTTCAATAGAGACTCTGCAGTAAAATGCTTGAAAACAGCGTAAATGGACGACTTCAGCATCCTGATATAGACAAGGTAATACGCTAATGCAGTCACTATGGCAGGTTATAACCAGGTCCTTGTAAACTGACCGGCCCAGGCATAATTTGCGGCCGCGTCTGTTGAGGGTTCATCTGTTGGGAGTTCATGTGCTGCACGTTCATCTGAGGGTTCATCTGTTGCACGTTCATCTGTTGAGGGTTAATCTGTTGTCCAGTCATTTGTTGAGGATTCATCTGTTGCACACCCATTTGTTGGGCATTCAGCTGTTGGGGATTAATCTGTTGAGCGCCCATTTGTTGCGAATTCAGCTGTTGAGGATTCATCTGTTGTGGATTCATCTGCTGAGCACTCATTTGCTGCGGGTTCATTTGTTGAGGATTCATCTGACCTTGAAGCTGACCTTGTGAGAAGTTGGACTGTCCCAATGTCTGTCCCATAGCCTGACCCGTGCCGGCCATTGGTGCCACTGCTCCTGTCGGCTGCTGAACGCTGCTTGAGACATTAGGTTTGAACACCACCATGTCCTGTACGAAACCGCGATTCTTTCAATAAAAAAGAGCATCAACATTTCCAGAAATTGAAAACCATAATTGAAGCCTGGATCACCAACTGCATTGTTCCTTAAAGCTCAAAAAGCTTACAATCAACAATTATGGTTAATTATCTGATGACGAGTGTTTGAAGTAAACAAACTCTGAGATCTGGATTCACTTCAGAACAGGTAAGACAGTCTCATATATGGCACTCTCGTTAAATATTTGCTTTTCTTACAATCAGAACATGCCCACAATAGAACAACCAGGTTCCATTCAATCCTTGTTTCTGCCTTTACTTCTAGAAAATCTGCAGCACAACTCACTAGGAAAAAAGAAAAGAAAAAGAAAGGTTAAATCGGATACCCCTGGGAAAAGCATTCCAATCATACGGCCAGGCTTGTCAGTACTAGCCAGAAGTAGAGTTTGTGAGGGAAGCTGGATAACTGCACACTGCATATCCATCATTTGTCAGTACAACAGGACATTCAAGTACGAAAAGTGACTCAAAGGTCACACCTGAGAAACCGTGCATTTAGGAAAGCGCTAGAAGCGTTGAATTGATTCCTTGCCCATTAGTTGTTTACTCCTCTTGCGTGAAACAAGTTAGAGCAACATCGTCAATGGAAAACTTGCCATCTCTTGCCCGGTACAAGTATGTGGCATCGACAATATCATTTGACTACTAAATTTGGGAGGAGAGCAAAGGACTTGGTCACTCCCGTAATAACATGAGATGCAAGTGACACTTCCATAGCCAGATGAATATTAGCTCAGGCACGAACCAGTTTCTTTTCAGCCAACTGAACAAGAAATCCATGTTGTGAAAGCGGCCGAAACACCAGAAGTTCCGCCTTTCCTTGATAATCTCTAACAAAACCAAAGGAACAGTTCATCAAAACACGTGTTAAGGACCAATCGATAGCTTCACTAACTGCAATAAGACAGCTAAACTTCAGTTGTTGACATCTACTAGTCCCCGTGCTTGCACTTGGAGCCAACACCAGTGTAACAGCAAGAACACTGCCATTCATACAGATGACCCTGCGGAGATAGAAGGCATACTTGCTATTCATGTAGTCCTGGGCAATGAGACGCACAATCTGCATTGTGGAGGGCCAATCAACAGCTAACCTGTAGCAAGCAACTCATCAGATACCTGTCACTGGTGAAGGTTCAAATGATAACCGATATTGTGTGCAAAACAAGCATCTTATAGATTATGACATGAATAGACAACTCAGTAAGAACAAATAACCAGATTACATGTACCAATCAAGATCAACTTGTATTTGAAAACTCAATGCTCAAGGACCAACTTATGCTTCCTCAAAGTCAAAGCCAAGGGAAATTCATTGTCTGTCGGGTTACAGAATAAGCATCAGGGCTTACTTCTCAGAAGCAGAAGTTTGTCGATAGCCCTGTCTCAAAGAACATACAAACATTAGATGTGGCAAAACATAACAAGTCCTTAGGATACTTTGAAAATACAAAAACTTCTATGCAATTTGGTGGAAATCCAACTGAAGCGAAGATATGGAGATTTTCGGAAATTGGACACAAGTAACAAAGGCATTTACTCACAGGTGATTACGGACAATAAAGTAAGCGAATTGTAGAGTAACACACACCTCTAACTTGCAGATTGGCACAGGCTTCTGTTGTCTTTGTCCTGCTAAGATACCCTGCACAACATACCCAAATATCAAGCGATGCAAAGCTAAGAAATTTGAGCTGCTTTGATGAGGCTAAACTGCTACATAACCTATTGCTTCCAATTCTTAGTTCCCGGCTAAAGTAGCCATATGGAAATAGGAATAAAGATACCCACCTCCCAAAGCTTTGTATATTTCAAAGCTCCAGATGGTTGCTGTGGCGGTGTAACAACAGCAGCAATACCAGGAGGGGGGCCAAGTGCCTGTACAGTCTGCACAGCCTGTGGAAGTCCTGATGTAGGAGGCATCACATTGACCACTGCATTAACCCCTGCATTGACACCAGGTGTCGCAAGTGCACCAGTTGTTCCACCCATTCCGGTTATTACGCCCAAAGGATTAGATTGAGGCTGACCTGCCCCACTTACTGGAATTGAGCCTACCCCTGGCTGCAGAGGAGGAGCTGCAGAAGGCCCTAACTGATTGGTGACAAGGCTTCCAGTAGGACCTACAAGATTTGAATTTGCATTTGTGTTTGCATTTGCACTGAGGGTACCCCCACCTATTGTGCTATGCCCGATTCCTGAGTTCATTCCTACGGTACCACTTGTAACTGGTCCCAACCCAGTAAGTACGCTGGCAGTGCCAGGAAGAATTGTGGCTTGGCCCGAAGCCAAAGAAGAGGGAGCAGTTGGATTATTTACATTCGAACCAGACAGACTAGCAGGCCCGCCATTGACTACGGGTCCTAGAGCTGTTGCTCCTGGCATCTTGTGCGGTTGCACAAGAGTGTTGCTAATGTGACCCAAAGTAGAAGGATTTCCAGCAACAGGTCCAACTTTCGCTTGACTCGATGCAGACGTGTCGGATGTCTGAATTGTATCAGCACCTGAAACACCAGACGTTGTAGGATGTGGAAGAGAAACCGCAGTAACATTGCTATGCACAAGCGACTGGTTGTCCTGCACAGCGAGAATATGACCAAAAAGAACAATTTAAAGCATATAGAATATTTCGTTCTCTAGAAAATAGATGGTAATGCAGAAACAAAAATTGGTGAGACCCTTTTAAACATACGACAAGGAACTAGATGTTCAGCATTCATTAGAAGAGAGTTGACGGAAACCTTACCATGCTAACACCAGTTGTTCCGCTCGAGATGGCTTGCCGACCTAACATAGATCCAGCAGCTGCAGCAAACCGTCACTACAATGATTAAAATCGTTGACAGTATGTTACCCTGTTCCTATTATACAGTCTTTATGAGGGTCCAATAGAGAAATACAATGCTAGTAGCTTGACAGAAGAACCTCCCCAATGTACTTACCAGTAGACACACTCATTGGACGAACAGCTGCTGGTTGGGGCGGAGCGGAAGCAGGGGTATTCAATAGAGGCTCAAGCTTCGCAGATGGCACAGCAGGGTTTGCAGGCACAGCAGTGTTTGAAGACACAGCTGCTCGACGAATAGCTAATTTGCCTTCAGGAAACCCTTCGGAAATTAAAATTAGATGTAGTGGATATTGCTTAGAAACCTCAGCTCCAGTCTCAGCAGCCCTCGGATTTCGCCTTGCCTGTCATGAACAATTGATCAATATGAGGTGGTAATAGCTACATGTAAGATGGGAAAATAACAAATATGCACGTCTATGACTAAGTTACTCATGAATGCTGAACATCTGAAACTCCAAGTTATTTACAACACCAAAGTAATAGTTTAGTTAGTATCTGTCAGAAACTCCAAGTTACTTACAACACCAAAGTAACAGTTTAGTTAGTATCTGTCAGAAACTCCAAGTTACTTACAACACCAAAGTAACAGTTTAGTTAGTATCTGTCAGAAACTTCAAGTTACTTACAACACCAAAGTAATAGTTTAGTTAGTATCTGTCAGAAACTCCAAGTTACTTACAACACCAAAGTAATAGTTTAGTTAGTATCTGTCAGAAACTCCAAGTTACTTACAACACCAAAGTAATAGTTTAGTACAAAGTAATAGTTTAGTTAGTTTCTGTCAGACAGATACTATGGCTTGATGGGTGAAGGAGATCACAACATCTAACAGACAAGGTCTCACTTCTGCAGTTGGGTGGCGAGTCACACAGTAAACATTATTTAACATTTTGTGCATGTTGTCTTTCTTAACATTTCACGGTACCAACGGGACAAACTGGTCGTGGCCACATGTAAAACCGCCAAACTACAACCGTATGATCAGGACTTCTTCTACCAGGTCATCCTGAAACGGAGCCGCATAAATTGAATAGAACAAGCTAGTGAGGAGGAATCTCAGAGGTCGTACTCCATTAAAAATAGAGCGAAGTTGAGGCAGCTGCCGTGGAGCAATAACTGAAAGTGACGTCTGGCACTGCAGACAGACGAGAAGTATCATGAGAATCTAAATGCGCCCTGGACAACGTCATGCAAGGGCCGTCATGAGTAAGACACAATGCATCCTCAGGTCTTCTATAGAATAGTACAGCAAACAGAAAACATGAAAGAACACGTTGTAACCCTTACTGCGTGAAGAATCTTAAAACACCAGGCAAAAATGACCCAACATGCCTGAAATCATAACAAATCACCTCTCTAAAAACCTTACACCCACAAGAACTAAGGCATACTTGAGATTATTACCGGGGGGAAGGCCTTCGAAACTGTTTCAGCATCGGCAGACCACCACTGTTCATGCTGATATTCCGGTTGCCCGTTCGGTAGAAGAAGAACTAGTGGTCGTGTAACAGGCGTCGGAAGGCGATAAGGATTCGAAGCAGCAATCAAGAGGCAGTGTTTTTGCTGAGGTACAACTGGCGGTTTAGGCCCTGGACAACACATCTGCTCAGAAGTCATGAACAAGAAGCGATCAACTATTGCTTGCAGATGCTTCAATGGAAACAGCAATGGAATCCAGAAGCTTCAAACTAAGTATCCTGAGAGACTAGGATTACTCTTCTATGATCTCACTGACTGATTTAGAGTCATTTCAAATATCTCATTTCTTTTGGGGTTGGACGCAGCTCTGTACTCTTCTTTTTCTCACAATAAAAGAGGCGCAAGTTAAAACCACTAGATAAGTCGATTCTGAAAGACAGAAAAACAGAAGAACTTCAGAAATATGTATCCAACAGGCATTTAAGTTAAGCATAAAATCCTAATGGTACAATCGTACAAGAGGACGTTATTATCGTTACCATAAGAGCCTCAGCCAAAGCTTCAGCAACAGCAGCTTCACCAAAGCCACCACCATTCAAATCTTAGCGAGGACAACCAATTGAAAAACACATCCACACTCGACGTCCACCCGCTTTGCCGATACAAGAAATCTACCCACCCATGCATAACCGATTCAACCACAGCGGAACTCCAAATCCATTCCATTCAATAATTGTGTGTTATCACACTACATGTCTTCGCGACCGTGGGGCCAAAGGCGGTGATCTTGTTAACGTAGGAACGAACTTGAAAAATACAGGGAAAAGCAAATAAATAAATAAATAAGGAAATGAATACCAGAATGTTGTCCATGGCAATTGAAAACAACCAATGCCATTTCTCAAGTGAAGAACCATTTTTTCTACACATGAAAACAAAAGCATTAAATACCAAGAGGGCTAAGGTTGCCTTCATTAATTAATAACAGACTACTTATATCAAAAAGAGCCACTACAAGCGGCCTCAGATGTGACAGATTCTTCTGCTAAATGTTTGCAAAAATTTACCTGACTATTCGACTCCTCACAAATGCTCTGAATCGCCATTTCCAACCAGAATCAACACAGTTGTGAGAAGACAAACTATTAGTGCCATCAATCAATTCAAAAAAAATCCCATCAGTTCTGACAGAAACAAATTGAATTATAAGATACTTTTGAAATTTTGTTTCTGAGTTAAAAGACAACTCTAACATACTTCCTAAAAATCTCATAATACTTATTCTTCTGACGTTAAAACCTGTCAGGACACAATAAATTCACGAAAGTGCAGAGTTTATTATCATCGTAGGTTTGTGAGTTCCGTCACGCTCACTCAATTACTTGCTGAATCAAGTCGCAACAACGAAGAACTTCTAAACTAATGTTGAGAATGTCAAACCCAGTTGCGGTAGCACGGTAGTAATGAAAAGAACTAGCTTATCAACCGACCGGACGAACACATGAAGCTCATTACGACCTGAAATAATATGGAAGACTCGCGTACTGAGCGATAGGCTAGATCGGAACTTCAAAGAACCTAAGAAGTCTATAGATGAAATCCATGGGGAAATGCGGAAAGAGATTTTTATTTTATTAACCACCTGATGATCTTTTCGACATACTCGGTGAACAAGACAGGCCACGCAGCTCCCAGGGCGGCCGTGGTTTCCACCGCCACCACCAACTGCCGTTGTCCCATCACGAACTAACACACTCAAAGCGCCGAAACCTTCGAATGCTTGCGCAAAAGCACCGTCCATTCAGCCGGACAAGCAATGTAAGAGAATTGCGAGCAATTAGGGTTCCGTGAAACATTCTAGTGCACGTCCTACAAAGTCACACGGTGTTCTGCACTCGAAGACTGGGAGTCTCACATGGGATTTGGTTGAAAACGACTTCAGTTTGAACAATGCCTACACCAAAAAAAAGTGAAAATAGATTGTCTTTCTTTCTTTATTTTCTCTTGAAACACACGAGTTGAATAATTCGCGACTAGTTTTCATAATTTTCAGTCAGGAGGTATGGAGATCTCACACTCGGGTTCGAACCGCCAACCTCTCTCTTCGGATTAGGTACCACCGCCTACAATCCCTGTGGTAATTTAGGGCCATCCCGGACCAAAAATTAGACTGATTTTTGAACCTTCATCAGGAAAACCAAAACACTTGAAATAGCATTGCAACACACCTATGGCAGTTTACTTTTGTTTGCAATTAAAAAACATATTGTTTCAAGAGCATTGCACTACTAAAACATTATCTTATATTGCAGTATTGATTGATTTTTAAGAGTTATTGAAACAATAATGAATTTGTATAGAATGAAACAATTGATGTTAGCAAATTTGTTGCAATATAAAAATTAAGACTCAATTTTTCAATATTGTTTCATTATTCCCTTATTATTGTTTTTTATTTCTTTTAGTCATAAAACAATGACTGTTGCAACATTGCAACAATTTTGTATGATTGAGGTTTGTTGTAGTAATGTTGAATTCAGCTAGAGA
>CAXARX010000189.1:0-24293 GCA_963971425.1 Bryoerythrophyllum caledonicum | reverse complement strand
ATGCACGACTACTGTAGGGTTAACTGAAGGATAAAATGCAGAATTTAAGAAATTTCGGGAATTTTACAAGGTCAAAAATTGGATGATGATCACATACCCGAAAGTGCCAATAACCCTAGTCTCCACACCACAATGCCCATCTGGCTGCCATCTTGCAAGTCCAAAGTCTCCAACCTGGGTAACAGTAAAGACAACTCCCATCAATATCTACAGTCACATGTACATCTGCCAAACTGAGACTCGAGAGGAATCAATGTTGGTCAAAAAGTACAATACATACCATGGGTTCGAAGTCATGAGTGAGCAGGATATTGTTTGGACGCAAATCCCTGTGAACTATACACCCAACACGACAATCTTCATGCAAGTATCTTAGACCACGAGCGACTCCAATAGCTATTTTGTGACGTGAGCTCCATTCCAAAACAGGCCTGTCACGCTCTGCACCTGTCATCGGCAGAAAATCAGTTACATGGCTGTCATCAAAAACTTGTACACTAGATAGTGCAATTAGGTTACCCCTCACTAATTCCTCCACATTTGACACTAGATAAATACTTAATTGTTACTGAACAAGAATGCACTAATTTTGAATTAGATATTGTTGTAATTGGAATTCATGAACCTCCATGTATGCAAATGGAAATATCTGTTGACTTTGATGGCTTGTAAAGTAACTTTCTTGGGGTAAAGCGCCCTAAATTTTCCGGCGACCCATTTGCACTATTTAGTGTAGCGTAATTCAGATAAACTCAAGCATCCGTGCTGGGATACCTCTGGCTGGGATACCAGACTTACCATACAGATGGCCGTCTAAAGATCCATTACAAATGAATTCGTACACAAGCAGACGCCTCTTCCCCTCAATGCAATACCCGATGAGCATCACCACATTCCGATGCTGAGCACAGCTCAACACCTCCACCTCTGCACAAAACTCTTTGTCACCCTGGGTACTGGCCAACTTATACTGCTTCACTGCTATGGTCTGCCCATCTGGAAGAACACCCCTGTGGACGGACCCAAAGCCACCCTCGGCGAGAAAGTTGGTTCGGGAGAACCCCCCGGTTGCAGCCTCGAGCTCCCTGTAGCTATACCTCTGAGGAGGTTTTCCAAACATAGGAGCTTTGTGTTGACATGTAGAACACAAAGGTGGAGGTCCAGGAAGATTATGTTTGTTCAGCATCATCGCCATTTTCTGCCTCATCAATGCATCAGCCTTCCCGTGCCTGTGCCTCCTCTGAGGAGAAGTCTCACTAGGCTCTTGGTCTCCATGGTAACCAGAAGGTGAGCCTTCTTCAAAGGAAGCACAATCTTGGTCCGCATTCTCCTGCAAAATGGCTCGAAGACTCTGCCCAAGTGTGTGATCTCTTTTCACACTAGAAGCTCGACCCTCCACAGATTCCCGCTTGTTGCCGTTCACAAACTTTGATGGAGACGATGATTTCACAGGAGAACCCTTCCGAGAGTTTGCTCTAGAACCGTTTCTGGAGCCACTTCTGGAACCTGTTCTTCCTAGTACAATACCGTCTCTCGATGGCACCTGGATTCGGCTCCCTGTTCACACCATTCGGCAAGTAAGTAGCTGGGACATGTAATGCAAGATTCATAAAGAGAAGAATAGGCTTTCAAACCAGGAAGTAGAAGACTGCTACCCTCAAAGTCACTTATAACTCCTAAGCGTCTAAAACACCCAATACGGCCTTCGGCATCAATGAAGTTTGCCACGGTGGCGATTTCTCATTCTATTGCGATTTTCTGAGTGCAATACAGTACATCGTTCTACATAATGTCAGAAGTCACACCTGAAGGTGGTTTAGAGGACTCGGTAGGTGATCTCGGGTGACCTTGCTTGAACTTGTGCACCATGGCGTTTGGCGGAGACTCCATGGTCAATATGCCCGGCCCAATAACGCCATCACTAATATCAGGATAAAATGCTCGGAAGGAAGCCCCTTTCTCCAGAATTCCTGCAGCTGCAGCTTCGAGAATAGACCCACGAACTGCAGAGGAGCCATTGTTTGCAAGGGGACCCGAAACTTGACACGGTGAGGTTTCGGAACTGGATTTCGAAGAAGTGCCATGATCAGAGGGAGTGAAGGGTGTCATAACTTCCTCAGGGCTACTAAAGGGTGTGCTTGCTTTCAACCGTGGATAGGGCCCGCTTCTGACATTGGCAGGTACTGAAACAACCTCAACCTCGCCTTGCTCATTTGGAGACTCGGCTACACTTAAGATCTCTTGAGTTGGGGTTGCTAAATGCTGTCCAGACTGCACAGCAGCAGCCTCAGCTATTCGGGAGTTCCGCTTCAGGTTCAGCCGCAGTATCTTGGGCTCCGAGGGCTTCACAATGACGATGTTGCATTGGAGAAGCTCCATGCAAACCTTCGCCTCTCTCTTCATATGTCTGCATCCATAACACGGGAACACTATTGAATTCTTATATTGAAGTGAGCTTGTGTACAAAGATACAATCCTGGTGAAAGTAGGGCCCAACAACATTGCACAGGTCGAAACAAGATCACAAGAAGTACTAAACTCTTTTTTTAATCTGTTTTAGCCTCGTTTCGTTTTTTGTCGACTTTACACTAGTAACAAGAATGAGAATGAACAGAGATGGAACTTAAATAGCTCCTCAAGCGGCATGCTAAAATTTTATTTGAGATAGAAAAAAAATTTAATAAAAATGAAAACATTTGGGATAAGAAGGTTTCTAGCAACACCCTTGAGGTGGATTACCTCAAACACCTCATAATGCAACGGGTTATTGTAAGCTTGTGGTGATATTGATTACAATGTTAAGCTCGCCGCTTCGACCTGTGCAATCTAAAGTGAACCGTGAAGGCCTGAAAGGGACAGCACCTAAAATACATTTTAAATGCTTGGGAAAATTGAAGGGAGGGACTTTGCTTACTTGTCAAGAACAACCCAAGTGGCACCGATTCTCCTCGCCTCTATAACTGATGCCTCTCGACCTTCAGCTTCCTGAACCTTCACGTCCACAGTGATCTACAGTTCACCCGCCAATGCACCAACTTGAGAACTAACTTCCCACTCACAATGCATATGCACCCCACATTGACATGACCCAAAACCGAAAAATGGAAAGATTATAGTACCTTTTTCTGATGGCACAATTCCTCAAAGTTCTGGATCATGGCATTACAGCCGTCGTATATTTCCTCGTCCACTCCTTTGGGTTCTCCCGTGGTATTAATCACACCACGCAAAACACGGGGTGATGCACAATCTCTTCCCAACATCTGCAGCGACATAGGAAATCCCAGTATTCTTCGCACGGGACCTGCAAAACGGTTCACCAAGTTTCGTACTTGAAACAACCATCACGAGAACTGAGACAATAGAGGAGACTGGATCTAAAAGTCATACTAGGTCAAGGGCTAGGGACGACTTTCAACACACGCGCACAAGCTGTCAAGAGCTTTCAAGGAGCTGGAAGAGTAGACAGTGGACCAACTTTAGCACGACCTCTGACCAAACGACGTACTACAGTACCAGAAATCACATGGTCATCACAGGATGGTGCGACCAAGGCAAGCTCTAACCTCAGAACCAAGTTTCAAGGGAGTCAAGTATTTCATTACAAGACTAAGCTTTTTTGGTACTTCGACAGGCCGAGTTCCACATTCCAAGTGCTCAAGAAAAGTGGTGAAGAAGTTGTCCCGAAGTATGGAGAGTTCCCAAGCCCAAACTTCATTGCAACTTCACCCTCGCCAATCAAATTTGTTCATGTTTCACTTCAAGCAAGCGAGGGAACATAAACAACTTCATGAAATCAAAACAAATCCAAGTTCCTCTTCTCTCCTCTTGCCTACTTCCCCAATCTTACAGAATTAAGACCACGCGAAATATTTCCCATCCCACATCCAATAACTAGAAACCTTAACAGCTACAAACTGTAAACTCTAAAAGAACCAAGATCCGGGAGAGGATAATAAAAAAGACTCTAAGGAAGTCAGATCTTCGTCCAGCATTCACTCATTTCAATTCTCACCAAAACTGAAACACAAGACCTCCCAAAATGGTGGAAACATAGCAAGAGAGAGTGTAGATTCCGTTAACACCTCTAACCTCAAAAAGAATTAGAAGCTGCAAACCGTACCATTCCATCAACTCCAAAATAAGTAAAAGATACACGAGAAGCTCACAACACGGCCGGATCTTCGTTAAATTTTCACTACAATGCACTAACTATTTGCAATTCTCAACAAAAATGAAACCCTAGACCTTGCTCCAAACCCGAATTGCATGCGGCTAATGTTTGCAAAAACCAAAGGTGGAATACGCACGTACCATGACTACCCGGAGCGTGGAGCGCAAGAACCGTGATAGATTCTCCCGGCCGAACCAACACATTACTCAGCGCCCATTCCAATGCATACTTGGTGATTGGCCGGGAGCCGTCCAACACCACAAGCACCTTCTCGTACGCAAAGATTTCGCTGTGCGGGCGCGAGTACGAATGAGAAGACGGCGAGGACGTCATAGACACCACGGTCGTCGTCATTCCACCGCCTCTACGAAACCACTCGCCGCAGCAGCATCGTTGCATGTGGCCAAACTCTGCTGTTCATATATTTACCAAAAAGAAAAAAGACGAAGAAACCCCCGCCTCCGAAATAAAAAAATTTATTAAAAAAAAAAACCGCCACACTCAAGAAAAGCTCACTCTCCCGAATCAACAAACCAAACGCTCAAAATGTGCCGCCGCGACGCCTGAATGTGGATCGCATGGCGCAATCTCCCACAAAACCGGGAGACGAATAATTTCCGTTGTATCACCTGTTGCTCAAAAGTTCGGGATGCAAAGAATGGAAAGTTCAGTTGTCCGATAAACTTTGAAGGATTTCATTTCTAGGCTGGGAGGAAGAAAAATCTATTGAAACTCTTGACAAATGCGTACACGGCGCGAGTATTTTTTTGCTTAGCGAGAGATGACGAGTAGCTTGGATTCCGAGCTTCGGAGGAGTGTCCTTGTTGCGGCTCCGGGGGACTTCGCTGGTGAGTGGAGTGACTGATTCTCTTCGGCAAAGCACTCAACGTCTGGACGGGAGAGACGAGTGGGGATGGACGGACGAACGAAGGGGAGTACGGACGAACGAACGAAGTGAGTTGCAGCGGACGAAGTGAGTTGCAGCGGACGAAGTGGATCTAGGGAAGTTGTTGATTGAGAGGGGGGACAATGTTCCTTTTTCTCCTCGTTCTTTGGCGGAGCTTTTTCTCCTCGTTCTTTGGCGGACCTTGTGGCTTGGCTCTGGTTGCATTATATGAGGCTCTCTCATTTATTGCGGAGATACGTAACATTCTTGAACGGCGTATGACCTTTAACCCCCGTAATCGCCGCCCTCACCAAAAAGTGCCTTATGAATGGAATTCAATCATTCCAAGAGCTACGTGGATGATTTCCATCCAATTCCTTCTTTCTTCGTGCGAAGAATGTTTTTTTTCTTGAATCGTCTCTTTGGAATAGAGTATTTCTATCCTTGTCATTTTCTAGGTGGATGAAAGGAGGGGACTTCATTAGCAAATCCGCTACGACATTGCTTATGGTATCTCATCATTGATGTAAACACATTGTAGGAGTTTGCCACCATGCCATTGCTGAAAGTTTGTAATTCTTTTCCCATGTAAAGATAAATGTTAGAAATGGCGAGAGCAATTGAAATTTCATTTTTTCAACAAAGTATGAATTTGTTATGAATTTTGAAGTGCTATGTCCATCATGGCCTAGAAGAGTCTTTACACTACCCTATAACCAATAAAATTGTATCCATTATGCTCATCTCACTCACTTAACCCCTAAGCGTCTAGCCTATATTGTCTTGGTCAAACTTCATCATTTTTTAACTTTTTCAAATGAAAAATATTTTTCAATGGTTTTTCTCACATAGGTTATTGGTAAACTAACTTATACTCAATTTTCCATAATTATTTAATTGAAAATGAACTTTATACAAAATTTCTTAGTTTTTCCCTTGAAATAATCATAGTAAATACAAAAATGACTGAAATAGTATTATTTTTTTTAGGAAAAAAATAAATAATAGTGATGAACAAGAGGTAGTAGGACCATGGTATTTATGCTTGCGTATAAAAAAAAATGGGTTGGAATACCTATTTTGTAGTGTTTATTGGTACTTTAGGGAGTGAGTTTTAAGGAGTTGTAAAGAACCCAATTTCAACAATCTTTTTAAAAAAAGAATTGGGTTGGAAAATAGAAGATAATCTCCACACTTTCTTAGTTGATACCATTTTCATTTGAAATTAAGAACTATATGAAAATAAACGTTTGACCAAAAAACGACATGATTTGGCCATATTGGGCTCTTTAGACCTTTAGGGGTTAATGTAGTTACAAAGGTTTTTTAACACAAAAATCCTAACAAAGTCACTTTCTACAATATACTTACACTTAAAACTTGGAAGCTCCTAATGTGGTCACTATTTACTCCGTTCATGTAACTTAAGATATAGATTGTTGTTCCAATTTCATTCATTGGAACAAACCCATAATGAGTCATTCCTTAAATGTACATACCATTGTTTAAGAGTAGATTTGGTGAAAATCAAAATTTTCTATTGATTTTATATATACATTTTACCAAGCATCAATGGGTATTGGTTATACCTTATGAAAAAGTTTAAAAGGAAAAAATTAAATTAAATTAAATTAATACCGTACCTTCCAAGCAATTTTATCATAAATAATTAGTTCATTTATAAACAAAAGTAATAATTTAAATTTTTTTAAAACATATACAACATAATTAATTTCAATTAATTTTGAAAGTGAAATGAGAGTCATATCTACTTGAGTGGTCTTATAGCTTGTGTACTCGAAGCTCTAATTCCATGTAACTATTTAACCCTTAAACATCAAAAGGGGTGTAAATGGGGTAGCCTCTTGAGAATCCCATAAAAAATTCTATCAAAAGTGCATATTGAAAATTAAAAATTAAAAAAAATCAACACTATTGTTGGATTGTGCAGCGGGAGTCGTTGAAGTAGACAAAGGTAACAATCATTTTTATTTAAAAAGAAACATATTATTTTTTTCTTGAAATTGTGTCAGTGCATAGTCGCAACTGCATGTGTTGCCCGACAATAGCCTGTCTCAAAATCCCAATTCTTTGTTTTATCAACAATTCTTTCACACTAAACCAAATCTTGCAAAATTTGTTGTTGTAGATTTGCATTTTCACAATCTATCTAAACTGAATAGTGAAATTAGGTTGCCCCATACTAATATCTCGACATTCTACACTATATCAATATCAGAGGTACTGTAGAACGATTTATTGGTGTGGGAAACATGTGTTGTGCATGAATTGTTGTACTAATTCATTGCTCGGGATTCAAGAATGACTTGTGCCTTTATTTGGACAAGGAATGAGTTACGAGGTAACATGATGTAACTTTGTTGTGGTAAGTCAACTTAATTGACAAGACAACCTAATTTCACTATGCAATGTACACTTACATTTCCTCAAGCGGTTGTGTAAAATTCTTTTCTTCTTCAATATTCTCTCAAAAATAAGTCCAATGAGTTTACCTTGACGTTTAAGGATTAAAAGAACCTCCATTAAATCACAAGACTAAAATGGTAGGTAGACAATTGTGGAACTTTCGGCTTTGTACTATTAAACTTGGATTATTTTTTGCTATTAGGAACCTAATACTCTACCTCATGGTCAATTTGGATTAATGAGTGCCACATGTAATCTTGTGATTAGTTTAACCCTCTTGAAATCTGAGGTGGAAATTTCATTTCTGCCTTACACCCTAACCAAGGTACACAATGATTAATTATTGGTATCATAAAGCTAGCTCTTGCATTGTTCATTGATTTCTGGTAAAGGACCACCTCCTGAATGATGGGTTTTTAGGAGTTTGTTGAAACACGGTGAATGTATGAAGGAGTCCTTTCCATCTTATGCACTTGGAACCTTCATTTGGTAACTGAAAATGTACTCAAAATCCACCTACATGGATTATTCCACATGGCAATATATGCGTGACCTCATGATTCCATTTTGATTCCATATAGAAATCTCCATTTTGCTCTCCTCATGTATAACTAGAGTTAACCAAAAAGAGTGTCTTAAAGAGTAAACTTATTCAAACTTACCTTAACCTTTAAATGATGGAGCATGTGACCATGTGGTCAAATTTCAATATCCTTCATCTACATGATTTATTTTGCAACTAAATTTTGAAGAATTTTTAAAATTTTAAAATTTTAAGATTTTAAGGTAAAAACTTCACATTTTTGGGTAAAAATTTGAAATTATTGTGAGTTTTTGAAAGAAATATTAAAAGAATTAATGTCAATTATAAAATAAGCTTTTAAAATCTGAAAATTTCATTGTATGTGTGTATTTTAGTGTAGAACATCATGTTGCAAATGAGGTTTATGTGTCATATTATAATTAGAATAATAGTAAACTATGGTTATAAGCCTAAAGTTAAAATTGCAAACATATATTTAATCTTGGAAACTTTTCAAAATGTCAAATTGGAATAAAAAAACAGACCTAGTAAGTTTCATTTCATTACTTGAGCTCATATTCAAAAATATTAAATTTTTATGGTTAAAATTTAGATCAAGAACAATGAAGTTGAAATTGAAATTGCCAAATATACTAAAACGGTACCTTTTGTGATGTGTGGATTTATAGTCTTCATTTTTAAAAAAACAAATTAGTTCCTTAATAAAGGGCTCTCCACCTCCTAAAGTTGTATACACACCTAAAGAACTCTCTTTTAAAATTGATCCATCGACCACTTTTTGACCTCCCAAGAGTTTTGGAGTGCAACTTGTTTGACTTGAAAAAGGTCAAAAAGTAAGTTTCTAAGTGAGTTTAATGATCTTCAATGACAAAACCCTAGCAATGCATGTAGTGCGGGATATCCTATCTTGAATGCATTTTATACCCTAACTATTTCAAAGGAGACCAACTCGCTATTCATAGAGAATTTATGACAATGTTACCTAAAATGAAGGTTGCGACTCCACATTAACGCCACTTCAAACTTCTAACTTGTTTGAACTTCTAAATTCTAACTTCTAACTTCTAACTTCTAACTTCTAACTTCTAACTTCTAACTACTAACTTGTGTTGTAGACCCACAAGTTGTAGGCTCAAACAATGTTTGTAGGCCCAAGTCTCTACACTACTTTCCAGTCTACAACATTGTTTCACTTGGGTCTACACAAGTATAAAAAGAGACCCACAAGTAGAAAAGGACCAAACTCCTACTTTTCTCATTAAATCTATACTTTAAATTAGGTTGTTTGTTTGTTTGTTTGTTTTGTTTGTTTTGTTTTGTTTGTCACGTCGAGATCTCCGCGACCGTGAGTCCCCCGGGGGCATGCTTGGTACCGTCGGAAAGCCCTCGGCCAGGAGGGGTGCACCGGCTTGGTTTCGTGGCAATCCAACTCAAGGTGTAGAATTTATAGATTTTTGAGTTATTTTTGGATCTTAAATTATCCTAAATTATAGATCTTTTGAATTGTGCGTCCCCTAATTGCGTTCTTGGTATTGTTGGAAAGCCCTTGGCAAGGAGGGATGGACCGGCTTGGTTTCGTGGCAAATTATTAGAAAAACATAAAAATGGGCCAACGACACAAGGCTATACTAATAAACACTAAAGTAGTGTGTGTTAGGCAACAAAATTAAACAATGGAATTAACAGAAAACAACACAAGTCATAAGTAATTCATTTACGAATAAATTATTGATAATTTGAAGATGAAATCTGTTTTGATTGGTCAAAAGGTAATATTCTGAAAGTGATGATTTTTGGAATTTTTTTTTATATTTAACTTTACAAGTTGACTATTTCAGGGGTATATTTGATCAATTTTTCACTAAGATTTTAGAATTTTTTGGTGAAACATTATGACACAAAATGAAGAATAAGATTTTCACAAATCATTGTTTTTCTAATCCATCACACCAACATGAATTTAACTTCCCATAAAATTTGTGATAAATTTTTCATCCCCTTAAAAAGTTGATGGATGATGAGATAATGGGGGATGAAAATTGTCCATCGTAAATGTGAATGCCTGGGCAATTAGGGGTTAAACTTGTTCGAGTTTGGTCTCCTTTAATACTTGTAGTTTTGCAAAGATGCATTATAAAATTAAACAAAGAGGGATATTTTGAACTTAGTAAATGAATGATAGTTTTACAATATGAATTTTAGATTTTATTCATATAGTTAGATTTTCAATTGCTATCACAAATATTTTTTTACAAATTTTTCTTATTCATGATTATTTCACAAAGTAGTTTTGAATTTGATGATAATGACAATTTGTGAATGAAATTTTTTGTGTTTGGTTGAAATGTAAAATCGTAAATATAGTGATTCTTGGGGAAAATTTGGTTGCCTAATTTTATGAATTAGCCATTTCAAGAGCACATTTAAACTAAAATCTTTGATAAATGAATGAAGTTTTAAAAAAGACACAAACTTTTCATGAACTATCACCATTTTAATAGGATCACACATTCACCTACACTTAATAGTGAAATTAGGTTGCCTTTTCAATGGATTGACTTACAACAAAGAAATTACCTCATGTTATCGCATGACTCATTGCTTGTCTAAATGGAGACACAAGCGAGTCTCTAATCCCGAGCCTTGAATCAGTATCCTAACACATGAAGAACACATGTTTTTCACATCGTTGCATCCTTCTACATTAACTGCAATATTGATATACCGTAGAATGTTGGAATATTAGTGTGGGGTAACCTAATTTAATAAAAAATTCCCAAAAATATTCATTAAAAATTTTACTCAGAATAAAAAGTAGAGGATGAATGAGAAATTAGAGTTGGATTTTGTACACTGACCAAAAATTGGTCGATTGGATGATTATGGATTAAACTAGTTGTAAGTAAACTCAACTTCGAACTTTGAACCTCACCTAAAATAATACTCCGTCCGTCCCAAAATGATCTTCCTATTAGAGAAAATGTTATGGATTAAGGCTAAAGAATTTGGTGCACTCTTAGCATCCAAGAAACTTTGAACTTGAGATCCCTTTTCAAAGTGTAGTTATGAAGTGTTGAAAAGTGATATTTTGGAAGCATTTTCAAAGAGCATCGGTGGACATATAACTATTGTGTGTGGAGGTTTCATTTTATGGGCATTTAGTATGTGCCTAAGACTATGTTTGGATCCCTATTTTGCCTCCCAAAGCTTAATCTTCTTTAATTGGAAAATACTCAAAGAGATGCGAAAAATAGTTATGAATAATGAATATTGATCCCTCCAATCATTTCATTTGTCTTTTGATTGATGATTGCCAACTTAGAGGAAGGATTACTAGTCAAAGTTGTTTTGAAAATCATATAAAGCAATTGAAAAACAAATCTAACCTATTCCAACACCGCAAAGTACAACAAGAAGATCATTTGGGGACAAAATATTAAGGCCAACATTATGGGACGGAAGGAGTACATACTTTTTCCATTTGTTTTGTAAGCCAAAGAAGATCATATGAATAATGTTGAATTTCAATCATCTATTCAATTCAATTTTCTACATTAAAATGTTCTTGGATCGCAAAATTCATTAAAAAGTAAGAAGCTTTTAGTCCATAACTTTTGCTACTAAAGCTTGTGATACTAATTCCAAAGACCAAAGTTAACACTCAATCGGTTGCTTGCAATAGAAACAAGAACTCATTGAACAGCAACACACAATAAAAGGTCCAATAACAAATCAAGGCAACACACACTAAAAACCCACATGCACAAAGATCTTAGACACTGTGGTGTAACTTTCAGAAGCTCAAAAATTAAGAAAAATTGCAATTTCAAACTTCATCTATTTGGTTAGGGTCCACTCTTTTGCGAAAAAACCTCTGCGTGACAGTTTGATGGGGTTTCAAACTCTTAATCTCCAAATCTAAAACTCTGACTAATAACTTGAATGAAAACTCCAAATCTAAAAGTCTGTCTTCTAACTTGAATGAAAACTTGATTGAAAATTTTAGTCTACAGAGATGCAATTCAATAAACTGTAAAAAGGCTAACTTCATTGCATTGTGAGGAGACTCAAGTAAAAAAAACGCTCATGATGAAATTATGAATCATGGTGACTCAACATGGATATAGAATTTCAAGAGAACAAGAGTTTGAACATGCAAAAACGTGTCAAAAAATTCAGTTATATTTTTATCAAGTATCGTATCATCGATGTTACACTCCTAAACTATCACCAGACATTAAAAAAAGGCAAAATACTTCAAAGCATGCCAGTTCCCACTGGAGTAATTTTAGAACAATGTGAAAAAATTTGAATGAAAATTAGACTCCCCACAAAAACCAGCGGAAAGTCTGCCTGCTCACTTTCAAAGTGATGATTTCACTAATAGTGAGAAAACAATACCTTGAATGATTGAATTCCAGAAACTACATCTTTTCTTTTTCCAGTACACATACAGCTATACAATAGAGAGGCGCTGCCAATGCCCAAATACTAAGGAGCAACCCAAGATATTCATAACTAATATCTATCTGTGTCATACAACACAGCTCGCTCACTTGAAATAAAAGAAGGCAAATTAAACACTCTCTGACTGGCCCTCACTCGCAGTAATGGGGGTGTCATTAGCTACACTTGATTGTGCCTAACATTTATGGCTGAAGAAAAGGCACAATGACTGAAGAATAAAAATGGTGCGAGACAGTGTGTGTAATTGGGATGAGACAAAGAGAGTAAAGATTAGTCGTCAAAGAAGTCAGAACTTACATGGGGCATCACTTTCACTACCACTCGGGGTTTGTCCGCGTGCAAATGCTCCCACTTGGCCAAGGTGCCGTCCCATGAACTGCTCACTAGCATGGGCTCTGTGGGATGCCAGCTGCAATCTCGCACTGTGCCTTGGTGGAAACTCAGCCTTGACACTTGCTTTCCTGTTGCCTGCTCCGTCATTCACAATATTCCACATTCAACCACGTTCAAAATCCACACAATCCACAACCACGTTCAAATTAAACCCACACCTTCCACAACATCCAAACTAACAATCGTAATCTCCACAAATTCCACAACCATGCATGTTTACAATCCACACAATCCCCGGGGACAATCCGCAACCATGTTCAAATGTTTTGACAAATCTTCAAGGCAGAAAGAATTGAGTATGACCGTGTACTTGGACTATTCTACAAAAGATTTGAACTCTCCAAGGTTAAACGAGAATACAAATGTAAACAATGATTGCATAATATTGAGAAAGTTCACAACCATATTCAAATGGCCGCATAAAAACATTTTCACTAGGATTCACGATCAAAAGGTCATCTAATAAAATTTTCAAAGGATTCACCTTCAAATGGCCACATATATGACAGCGTTTTCATTAGGACTGAAGTTGGATTATCATTCACTAATCGCTCTTCCATTACCGATTATCAACCCACCTCACGAAGACTCTTAGCCGCTGTCTAAAAGTTCTCCAAAGCAATCTCATATATTCAAAACCCTTGTTGTGTAAAAATGTATATATGTGTGTGCATGTATCTATGTACATGTACACACATGTGCATGTATGTAAATATATATATACACACATATAAGTCGGGATGATATATTCAACACAATCAAGATCTCACATTATTATACTCTTAATATCAGAATAGTTGCGGATTACCATGTCATAAATGTAAACACAGCCATCGTGGGAGCCTGTGTAGATGTATTTCTGTCCCGTGCTGCAACAATACCACCAGTAAATTATGTAAGTCACTCATTCCCTAGCATCACTTTCAATTTCAATCCAGTAGTGGTGAAGAAGAGGTTGATTGGGAATACAAAGTAGTTGTGGAAATGTTAAAAGTATTCTGTGTCAGAAAGACATCAATCAAGAAATCAAAAGAGATGCCCAAAAATAAACCAAAAAAATATTTTTTCCTCCCCAGGCTCCCATCATACCTGGCCAGAGGAGAGAAGTAGCAGCGTATAAGAGTCCGCAGCACCAAGTGACCTTTGTAAGTCATGAGGGATTGATCATATGGATGGCGGACGTCACGGCCCATGCCGGGATAATCCATCCATCTGTAATCCCAAGAAAATGAAGGGATCTTTTTTGCTTTCCTGGTGCACAATTATGGCAATCCCACCTGTATCAGAACCTCCTCCTCTAGGACGAGTTCTTGCGCATTGTAGATAGGACTTTCTTTTCATAGATGATGACTAATTAACCCCATAGAGGATCAAGAAACCCGGCCAAATTGAACCTCATGTTATTTTCAACACCTTTTAAGTAGGTCGTTTTTGTTCAAATTTACTTGTTTTCTAACAAAGACATGAAATAGCAGTTGTAACCAGGCAATAAATTTGAGTTACATGTTTTCACAATATTATCAATTACATTTATCATCTTAAAACAAAGGTATCCTTCAGTTGGTGAATTAGGGATTAAATCCTCTGACCCCCATTCCAACTCCAAGAAAAGAGCACTTAGTAGTAGCTTTCTTTATGAATGAAAGAAATTCCAAAGGAAAAGTAAGCTCGCGACGTTTAGAAACAAACTTGCACGATGTAGCTTGGCCAGATGACATCTTCCGAATATCCCACAGCTTAATGGTTTGATCCTTGCTGTTGGAAATAAAGTAACGACCGTCTTTTCGGCTATCTATGAACGTAATTCCTTCCAAATGGCCAACCAGTTGTCCAGCAGGTTGTCCCTTTTGAGCGAAGCAACGCCGATCCCACACCTAAGCATCCAACACATCAGTCAGATTGTTGAGATGCATCAATTCAAACACTCACTAGACAGTATTAATTAATTAAGGTGGGTTTTCTTCAGCAATGAATCTAGCTTTTAACCCCTACAGACAAGAGCAACAAATCATGCTTTCAAATGACTCAGGGCTTCAATTGATCATAATTATTGAGATAAAAACCATCATTCAGGTACACGTGTGGGACCAAAATATTATATCACTGGAATCAATCAGTGAAGAACACTGCATGGAATCTGAATATTCAAGCTTGAGTTGGGCCACCTACTCAGCAACGAATCTGAACAAGAAGTCCACATTAATTAAGATCTAATCAAAAACTGCTAAAGTGAGGCCTAACTCGGGCTTCATTTCTACGGGATAGAAAGATGGATACCTTGCAGGTGTTGTCGTCGCTTCCAGAGTAGATCAAGTGGCATGACTCATCAGCGAACACCACAGCGTTCACATCATCCTGCAGTTACCACAACGCAGATCATTCATTCAGGGACACTTCATTTATCTCCTCAGTGAATGATTTAAACCTTGACACTGAAACAGAAAGAGGAACTCAAGGGGGCAAAGAAAACCATTTAGCCATGAATTCATATTCTGGCATGCGCAGAATAAGAGTAGCTGCCTGCCCTGGCATGGCGTAAATCTAGTGATGCAGCAATCTAACCGCCATTGCCCAGAAGACAGTCAACTAAAATCTCAAAGTTCTTTGAAGCAATACTGTCTGAGCACGCACTAGAGCTTAGACCTAAACAAATCGGTGCTACAAATTTGCAAAGTAAAAATATAATCTTAACTAGACACCTATGAAGCACGTAACCAAGTGAAGTGTTTTTAATAAAACCAGTGAGACCTTGTGAGCATGGATCCGTAAAACTGGTTTGTTAGCCTCCAAGTCATAAACGTAAATGCATTTGTCATTGCTGCCAGCCACAAGCTCACGCCCATCTTCAGAAAACTGCAGTGACCACAGTCCAAAAGCCGCAGTCTCCCCTCCTCTGGAATCGGGCGCAAAGTTCAGGCCTTCGTGAATATCCTGCAACCCCCTTGATTTCTCTATCAATTAGTAAAGGACGATGTGTACAAGTATGAATCATATGCAATTAAATACTATTCGCTGCCGGCATTACATCTCACATGCGGCAGGCCATGCCATGTAAGAAGACTAATTATCGAATTGTTTTCGAGTATATGGAGGTCATGCTAAATTTGCGCATGTTGCGTACATTTTACAAATTAAATAAATTTTTAATGAACAGTGTAACAACGTAGTTGTTGTGCGAATAAAACAAAAACCTACGAAATAACATAAATCGTGTTGTATTTGCTTGAACCTGTATATGAAACTTGCAAAGTAGACAATGATGCAGATATCAACATCAAAGTTCAAAAGAGAGCAAAATGTTCACATAGGCCTACGAGAATACGTCGGTCCCTACACAAGCCTGATAACTCGGAATGAGAATCTTACCGTGACATTCGCAAGAGACTTCACTCCGCCGCTTTCACTACCCACATTAACCAAGTGCACTATGGGTGTAATAGATGCATATACCTGCACCAAATACAACAACTGTTTGCTCAGAGACACTTCTTGCTAGACATACAATAAAAGACTAAGTAACCCACAACCTACAGCCAGATGTAACTAGTAAGCGAGCAGAAACTTACACTAGATAAACAAAAGAGATTGCAACGTGTATCCCAACAGCTACTTACAAGGAAGCGCTGATCAGGTGACAGAGCAGTATCTGTAACAGTCCACCGAAGATTGCGAGCTTGAATATCCTTCTGAACTTCCCAATTCTTCTCGACGTTGAAGATCGTGATTGATCGGTCCTGCTTGCCAACACAAAAATCATAAATGACTATTTGATCCACTGCGAGGAATTCATAAATTGCCAATTCAAATCATGAGTTTTTTCTAATAATGCCACATACATAAAGCCTACAGTAAGTTCAACGCCTCCAAGTGGCCGGTTGACCTTTGGAAAGCATTCCACTAAGAAATTTATGAAAAAACTCCATCAAAATTTGACAAGCAATATGTTTCTCAAATTATATTCGTGACTGTGAAAGTCTGGACAAAATAAAGCACTACTAACCAGGGTCAGCACATGGTCTTGTACATATCACACTTGAGAATGTGCACGTTTAGTCCCTAAAGGGCCACTGTGGGCCTCATGTATTTCTTAGACAGTTTTAAGTAGGTCATGTAGATGTGATCTTATGTCCAATTTTGTTTTATTTTTTTATCAACACGTGCAGTTCTTTTCACCGATTCCAGTGATCAATAAAATTTGGTATCACCTGAATTATTGATTTTTTCACAACACAATCAATCCGATAGTCATTTAAAAACGCTGGTTAAACCCAAATGCCCAAAGTGAGACTCATTTTTTTGAGCAAGTCATAATGAACAGTTGTTTTTGTCCAATTCTATTTCCGTTTTTGTCCAACAAATGCAAAGTAACCACCCTATTTCTGCAATATCACTATTGGAGCACTTGTGATCACTGCATTGTATAAAAAAGTTTGATATGTATATGGTCAATTCAAAACGCACCTGGTAGCCCGCTACAAATAACGATCCATCAGTAGAAAATTGCCCAATGTAGGCGCGGCTATTCAAGCGTTCCACAACAGTAGGACCATCAGTGGGAAGGTAGCGTTCACCGACATGGCAACATTCGGCCCTAGAGAATCTGCCATTACCGGAAACATTGAACTCCCTGCCAGCCAGCATAGAGAAAGCATTCACCATGGCTTTTCCTTTGACCCTCCCCAACCTGGCCGATCCTACACTTGCAGAATGCCGCATTGCTGTAGACTGTGTGATCTCATGGTCTAAGGGTGCAGCAAGAGGCTCCCCACCATGATCACCACCCCTGCTGCTGCCGTTGTTATGAAAGCTTAGGTTTGGCTCCACATCCTCCTCCTGAAAAGGCTTTCAACTAATGAGTGAGTTTTTATTATTTTCAAAGTGACAACATTTTATGTGAATGGTGTCAATCCCCGTTTCGAAAGGGATCTAACCTACTAAATGAAGTCTTCTCGGAGGATCATGGGTGTAAACTTTACCACTTCATTGTCCTCCTCTTCGTCGTTGTCATCTTCTCCCATGTATTTATCCTCATCACTGTCACTGCTGTCCATCCGAGATAATCGATCTCTTCTTCTGTTGTTCCTTCTGCCTCCCTCCCTCTCGTTGTTGGCCACCACTTGGTACCGCCCTAGCCTTGTGATTAAACGAGTGGCACGCGCCACAAGGCTCAGAGAGATCCCTGGCTCTCGCTGACTTGCCATCCTTGCTCACCTCTGTCTGCCAAACGCTTGACCTAATCCAATGACAAACAGATTCCATATCTATTTAAAATCAATACATTATTTTTTCATATCTTATTTCAGACTCAAATTAAAAAATTGAAAAACCTATCAAAATAAGGTATAGTTTTACATTATGACATATAGGACAAACAAACAAAGTAGGGTTAAGAAAGCAATTAACCCTTCCTCAGCTAATTAGACATTGATCTTCACACAATTGATCACTCAAAACGCCATAAAAGTTTCAAATCAACCAATGCAGTTCATGTCGAATAATATGCTACCCTTGTAAAACACGCAATGTAATGCAAACTAAATTTTGCCACACTCAAAGCTATCTCATCGACTTCTTCAGTATAATCAATCAGGCTCTTGAAAGTCTATCAATCAATCAATTTGCCTAATCTATAATAATGCGATGATATTTCACTTTACACATCAAATGATTTTTTTGACATATCTCACATCCAAACCCCAAAGTAGGGATAAGAAAGCACCGACCTGTAGCTAACCCTTCCGAGGCCAATTAATCAATAATCTTGACAAAACTTTCAATGTGAATGAGCGCCATAAGTTTCAAGTCAACTAAAACTATAGATTCAAATACTATCGAATAATATGCTCCTGTTGAGAAACACTCAAAACAAATGCAAAGTAAATTTTGCCACACTTAAAAAAGCTATCTCATCAACTCCTTCTCATCAGCCTTTTAAATAAAAATTGAAAAACTATCAACAATCAATTTGTGTTATCTTTAATGCGATGCTTATCACTTCCTTGGATATTAATAAAGACCTGTCGCACATTCCCAACCCCCTCTCTCTCAAGCAAAAAAAATTATGATAACAATCACTCCTCCTGCGATACCAAATTTGTATGGTTAAACTTCACTTTTGCAATGCACTAACAAATCCTCGCTCGGGTGCACAATTTTTCGTAGCTAAAACCTCCAATTCCGTCTTCATCGATTTAGATGCCGACTAACCGACCCTAGACACGTACCAATATAATCATCGCGCCATCCTCACCACCATCAACTTACCCGGAAAACACCAAAATAAATAAATTAGAAACGAGCAGGAACAATTGTTGTCGCTATTTTCCCCGTAAGTGTCGAAAACGAGGTCGGTCGGTCGGCAAGTCCGTCAACTTTCCCTTTGTTTCAAACCACCAACCAGTCTAACCCCATCCGAATCCCGACGAGCAGAGCCAGCTTCTTCTTCTCATACACCATCACCGCGTCGGTCGTAACAATCAAATCAAACATTCACAGACTGAGGGTACAGAAAATGTGCTCAAGGAAAAATAAATTAAACAGAACAATTGTTTCTTCTTCGGTTCTACTTCTTCTTCTTTGCATTCCGTAACCACCTCCACCACCACATCATGGTGTTGATTCCTCGTCTGCCTGGACAAATCCCACTGGCAACGGAGCTCCCGTTGTGCAAAGGCAAGACCCAATCTGTCAGGGACGTGGTTGCTTCGTCGAAAACTCGGTCTGAGGCTACAAGACCCAATCTTCACATCTATCCATATGCCTTGATTTGCTCCTCATACATCTATCGTAAATGTAGATTTCTGAGTTGATCTGAATACTTTACCAGTAACGGATTTGGAGATTTCGTAGATTTGAAGCTCGGTCTATTTCTTTTGTGAAAAGGATAAAAAAGTAAAGAAAAAGGGGAGTCATATTGACCCTAACTGCTCTCATCATTTCACAAGTTTGCAAAGATGCATTACACAAAGCAACTTAAATGAATATTTTGAACTTGCTGTATGAATTAAAGTTGTACATTATGAATTTCACGTTCCATATGATCGGCCTTTGCTATTACTATTAAAAATATATATAAATATTGAAGTTTAAAATTTATACTTAGTTTGTAATTTGATCACAAATAAGATGATGACAAATTATAAATGAAATATGTAATGATTGGTTGAAACACCTACCATTTCAGGTATGCGATGTCCCTTTTGTTAATCCTCCTAGACTTAGGCCCGTTTCATACATGGACGTCCGGTGGTAGTGGACAAAACATGAAGCAAGGGGATTGGTCCATTTCTAGGTTTCGTCCGCTTGGGGTTTCACACATGAGGGACGGCCACTTCACTAGAAGTCCACGTCATCTAGTACTCCCGCCAAATTTACCTTGGAAGTGGCACTTGTAGCGAACAAGTTTGGGATCACGTAGAGAGGTGATCCCAAACTTGTCCAGAGGACAAAACGCTCTGTACTCCTTCATTCTTCGCACTTCTCATCACGCGCGGTGTCTCCTTGAGGAAGACGAAATTGTGCCTGTTTGTGAAATTCAATTATGATGATTTTATAATTTTATAATTTCTATAAAACCTTGTAATTCAATAACTTCTATGCATGAAGGAGTGCAAGTGTTGTAGGAGGTTTATTTATTAATACGAATAGAAGCCTTTTTCACGAAGGAGTGCAACGGCTTCATTTTATGGCATTTTAACACTCCAATGTGGAAGTTCATGTCTTACAATAATTTATAATTTCAACCGGATTATTCTACCGGACGTCCGGTTCCATGTGTGAAACCATTCACCGGACGGACAAAACCATTGGTGACATGGTACCTTCCCTCCACACCAAGCCGGACAAACGAGTGGACAAGGAGTTTCGTCCGCTACCACCGGACGTCCATGTATGAAACGGGCCTTAGGCTTTAATCTTCCTAAAGGCTACTTTACACTATGGTTGAGAAATGCACTAGTCCATCACAAAGTTTTGACCAAAACATGGCTATTAGAAGAAGATTGTGGAATTGGAGTTCACTAGATGTCAAGTTTCTTGTACAAGGGTTTGAGGCCAAACAAAAAACTTGACATCCGGATAACTTCCCTTCTGAAAAAGGATCACCACATTGGCAACCATCTCATTTTTTCATCCATGTCTGAAATTTTTGACTAGCCAATTTCGACCATATTGTAAAGTCAATATGGTCAAGAACTACAATTTGCTCCAAACATATTGGTCCATTTCCCTATAATTCTTAACCGGTGCACTTCTCCACTATGGTGTTAAGCGGCCCTTAGACTCCTTTACTTATCTTGCATGCCAACAACACTCCTTTAGTACCGCACTACAAAACTCCGGCTCATATCCACACATTGGAGTCGGGTGCGGGGACCTCTTCTTTGGATTAGTCCAACTCTTATTCATGACGAGACTTGGTTTAAAGTCATTATTATCAAACCCAAACTATAAACATGTGTCATTGCATGCGTATTGTATAAATACACTACAAGAAAATTAGTTGTTTTTACAACTAAAATACGACTACATATGTAATCTTTATGGACATGATGACTACTATGCAACTGCAACCATTACAGTCGTTCGTTTTTGACACTTCAATCGCTTAAAACACTTTAGTCGTTTAGCACACTTGAGTCCTTTAGGACACATCAATCTTTTGGGACACTTTAGTCCTTTAGGACATTTAAGTCGTTTTAGACACTTTCACTACAAGAGAATGTTGTCCCATGTAACCAACACTTTTAATTACTGTGGTCCTAAATTACTCGAGAATTACTAGCATTCGTCCTTGACGAGTTATATCCAATTTCCAAGTAATCCGTCAAGTATAGTAATTACTTAGTAATTTAGGACAACTGTAATTTTTCATCCACAGATTTCAGTCCCATCTCCTCCGTCATTAGTGACGTGGAGAGCGTGTAGTAATTTCTTAATAATTTCTAGGTCCCTATATTATCAGAATGACTACAAAATTACTAATTTTTTTGAAGTGCCATATTATCATAGAAAAGTGTTGAATTCCCATTTTAGAAAGTCCCAGTTGGCATTGCCACATGGTCTACCATATTACTATGATGTTATTGGGTACATATAGTTGATTCCCACAGTAATACAATGGTTTGGACGACCCTCTATATATAACTTACATATTACTCAATGAACAATTTGTTAGTAATTTCTATGTCACTGAAATCTAATAATGACTAAGAAATTACTGATATTTTCGAAGTGCCACATCATGAAAATCTAGTCATAAATTCCTATTCTGAGAATGCCCAGTTGGCATTGCCACGTTGTCTCCTATATCATAGCGGCATTATTGGGTTATACAGTTGATTCATCTAGTAATATATTGGTTTACACAAGCCTTCATATATTACTTGTATATTACTCAAACAGTAATTTGTTAGTAATTTACAGATCATTGAACTATCATAATAAATCCATAATTACTAAAAAATTCTAAGTGCCACGTGATGTAAAAAATATTGTTGAATCCCTATTATAGGTAGGGTTAGTTGACATTGCCACGTGGTCTGCAATATTGTTGTGATGTTAATTGGTTTATTTAGTTAAGTCCTCTAGTAATGTGCTGGTGACTACAAGCCCATGTGTATGACTTGTATATTACTCAACTAGTAACACGCCATCCACGTCACTAATGACGGAGGAGACGGGACTGAAATCGGTGGATGAAAAAATACAGCCATCCTAAATTACTAGGTAATTACTGCAGGACTTGGGAATTCGATACTTGGGGGTGTACTATATAGGAACTCCATTGACCGCGTACAAACAATCCCTTATTATTTGAAGGCTATATAGGTATTTTTTTTAATTTATGGGAGGCTTTTTTACCTAAATTTCTAAAACCTGCTTATTTCATATACATTATATTTTAGTTTAATTTTTTGGGGTGTTCATTTTTTATACCCTATGTTCATTATAAATACAACGTAGTGGACAATTTTTTACGAAAATTTGGAAGGATAGGATGTATACTTTTGCACATGAAGATTTCCGTAAGCATTATACTTGTACTTTGTAGTTAACATTGAATGCTGAAATTGCAAACTATCTTCACAGTAGAAACGCAAAATTACACCACTTGCAATGAAACGAATCCAATCTGAAATTTGAATCAAAGCATAGTACTGAGAAAAAACAATGGAAAAGCAATGGAACAATACCATACAAGTTCAAGGGTTTGGTCTAAAGTTCAATGTCCAAGCTAAGCGAATCTCAAAACTCATGTACATAATTTCTACTGCATTGATCCATCAAGAAAGAAAATAATTATTTTGAGTAATGAATTGCATAATCTTGCACTAATGCTATTGACCTGTATGTTTGCAAAGAACAACATCAGTGACTCTACATAACATAAATGCATAAGAAAGGAGAAAACCAAGTAAAAATGCTAATCACAAATAGTTAAGGATCTTACCTCAGGGATTACCCAAACATTGGGCAAAGACACATACAACTTTAGCCAACCCCTACAACAATGATGTGTTCCTCACATGTCGCCTCTCAAAACAAATCCAACCACAGGAGGGCTGACAACTGTATTCCAAAAGAAACTGAAGAAGTGCGTCATCCACAACGACTTCTCCATTTGATCCCGTGGACTCCATATCGGACTAACCCAAGAAAACCTACGACTACCAAAGCAGTTTTGAACAACAACGACCAAGAATGCAAACCCAATATTCAATGTCACCTAAAGCCCTGCATATGTGACGATCTGCAATCGCGAGTTTACATCCCACAATGACAGTACAAACAAACTGAAATGCACGAATCACAACAACACCGCAAGAAAAACAGTGAGTGAAACCGTTACCAGAAGCAAAGCGCAAAAAGAACTAAACTCCAGAGAGCTCACCAATTTCTATTTCAACAAAGAACTCCTGGTGGTGAGAATTTGTAGCTCCCAAAATGTCATGTGCCTTTGTCAAGATGAAGGAGCGATCTAATTGAATTATAAGACAGTTCAAAAAGCTTTTGAAATCCTATCTACCACCTCCAAATTGGATTGGGATCTGTGAAGATCCTAAGGCTACTACTAATTACGTAAATGTCAATTGCCTAGATCCTATTCACTATGTGTCATTTCACAGGACTCATGACTCTCAGGTCAGGAAACTATGAATTTGATTAGCTTTAACCAAATAAAAATAGCTTTAAGACCGCTTTACCATCTTCAAACAAATATGTTGAACATGACGTACCATGTCTTCGAAGGTGCTTGTGTTCGTCAATTTCTGTTCAGGTCAAAAGTTTTCATCCACCAATGGTGATCATCTAAGGCGAACCACTTACACTCAGCCCTTAACCTCTCTTCAAGTAACGATCGGTAAGAGAAGTGGAGAGGAGCGTAGACTGAAGAGGGTTGT
>CAXARX010000187.1:0-16581 GCA_963971425.1 Bryoerythrophyllum caledonicum | reverse complement strand
GCCACCGATAATCTCGTACCTCTCTCTAAAATCACCAGCACTTTCATACTTTCGTGTCTGAATAGCAAAACTGTCAGACACAGCTAACTTGTGCAGGTAGTGCACGAACGCTTAGTGTTTAAGCTTACTCTAACCTTAACTAAGGAAATATGTTGTTTATATACTTAATTTTGTGTTAATTACCTGAATGAAGGTTAATTACCGTGAACACATAATTAACAGCTTAATTATTGCGTATTTAAGCTTACTCTAACTATACCTTAAGAAATATGTCGTTTATACACTTAATTTTGTATTAATTTACTTAATCCAAGGTTAATAACCTTAAACATATAATTAACAGCTTAATTGTTGCCTATTAAAGCTTAATCTAACCATAACTAAGGAAATATGTCCTTTATATATTTAATTTCGTGTTAATTATGTCAATGAAGGATAATTGCCTTAAACACATCATTAACAGCTGAAATTGTTGCCTATTTAGGCTCAGTCTAACCATAACTAACGAATTATGTCGTTTATATACTTAATTTCGTGTTAATTACCTAAAGCAAGGTTCATTACCTTAAACACATGATTAACTACTTAATTGTTGCTTATTTAAGCTTAGTTTAACCATAACTAACGAAATATGCCGTTTATTTGCTTAATTTCATGTTAATTTATCTAATTTAAGGTTAATTACCTTAAACACATGATTAACAATTTAATTGTCCCCTATTTAAGCTTAGTCTAACAATTACTAAGGAATTATGTTGTTTATATACTTAATTTCGAGTTAATTTACCTAATCCAAGGTTAATTACCTTAAACATGTGATTAACAACTTAATTGTTGCCTATTTAAGCTTACTCTAACTATAAATAAGGAAATATGTTGTTTATACTCTTGATTTCGTATTGACTAGTATAGCGCTGTGTCGTTGGCCAATTTTAATGTTTTTCTAATAATTTTCTACAAAACCAAGCCGGTCCATCTGTCCTTGCCAAGGCCTTTCCAACAATACCAAGAACGCAATTAGAGGACGTACAATTCAAAAGATCTATAATTTAGGATAATTTAAGATAAAAAAATAACTCAAAAATCTATAAATTCTACACGTTGAGTCGGATTGCCACGAAACCAAACCGGTGCACCCCTCCTGGCCGAGGGCTTTCCGATGGTACCAAGCACGCCCCCGGGGGACTCACGGTCACGGAGATCTCAACGTCACAAACAAAACAAACAAACAAACAAACAAACAACCTAATTTAAATTATAGATTTACCTAATCCAAGGTTAATTACGTGAAACATATGATTAACAACTTAATTGTTGCCTATTTAAGAATACTCTAACTATAACTAAGAAATATGTCCTTTCTATATCTAATTTCGTGTTAATTACCTAAATCAAGATTAATTACCTTAAACACATTATAAACAAGTTAATTGTTGCCTATTTAAGTTTAGTCTAACCATCACTGAGGAATTATGTCGTTTATATACTTAATTTCGTGTTAATTTACCTAATTTAAGGTTAATTACCTTAAACATATGATTAACAACTTAATTGTTACCTATTTAAGCTTAGTCTAACGATAACTAACGAAATATGCCGTTTATATACTTAATTTCGTGTTAATTTATCTAATTTAAAGTTAATTACCTTAAACACATGATTAATCACTTAATTGTTGCCTATTTAAGCTTCGTTTAACCATAACTAAGGAAATATGTCGTTTAGACACTTAATTTTGAATTAATTAACCGAATGCAAGGTTAATTACCTTAAACACATAATTAACAGCTTAATTGTTGCCTTATTAGCTTAATGGTTGCATGATTCTACCTAATCTAAACATAAACAACAAAATATGCCGTTTATACTCTTAATTTCTTGTTAATTCACTTAAGTCATGGTTAATTACCTTAATTACATGATTATTAGCTTAATTCATATCTAATTATGCTTAGTCTGACGAAAAGCAATGAATTATGTTGTTAAGATATTTAATTTTGTATTATTTCATCTAGTTAATATTTAACGTAATTAAACATGTTTAACCAACTAATTTGTGATTAATTAGCATTAAAATACCCTAAAGTGAGGTTAGTAGTGCTAATCTAACTTTCTTACATTACGCCAAATTTGAAAAAGCTTTAGGTTTTCGCACTCTACATTTCAATGTGATTCCAATGGTGTGTTCAGGACGACGCTCGCATGCATGCAGCGAGTGGAGAGCGGTGAGGCAAATAAATTAATAAAAAATTCGATTTTTGTTTGAAATTTACTCATCTGAATCGAATATGTTTTTGTATGTTTAAAGTATTCTATAAAATTGAAAAAAAAATGTCTATTTTTGACATTTTAAATGGACCTATTCCAGTGGAATAAATAAGCCTATTTCTGTGGAGCATTCGCATGTAAATGTATATATTTTCACCAGGACTACTACAAAAAACTTTGAACTGTAGAATTGGAAGTTTGATCATAACCAATTACAATAAAAATATTCACACACTTTGAGTAAAAAGATTGACACATTGTGAATAAAAATTGTTTATATGGATTTAGGGTGATATCGTCTTCATGCTTTGATTCATTAAAATATTTATAAAACTTAAATGGAGGAGGTCATTTTTGTTAACAATTAAATCTACCAATACCATCAACATAATTGTAGTATGCATATGTACACTTGACTAACAAGATGAGGATGCCATTTAAATTTCAAAACTGATTCATCCATATGTTATTGACAATGTTTAAGTCATTCAAATAATAAATAGTAAACAATAAATATTTAAAAAATTCTTACAATACAAAAGTAGTACAAAATATAGATGCCTTTACTAACTCAAAAGTCAATAATTTTTGTTAACTAGAGCTTCTAAAATACTTGCAATATTTAGAATAAATCAACTCAATTAAAATTGAAACTAATGCAAGTCTAAAGCTCTAATCAATTCTAAGCTCTATAAAATTAGATCCTATAAATTACTTAAGAGCCTGAATAAGAATGTCACTTTGTAAGATGACCCTAATTTCATTAAACCTGAAACTTGAAGCATGAATGAATTGATTGGTCTCAGCTCTCAATTTGGAAGAGACAATGAAGACAAAGTACAAATGCTTGCAATTTGCCCAGTGACCTTGCTGCCGTTTTGCTTTTACCATCATCTCTTTAAAATTGAGACAAGAACACTCTCGAAAGTCGCTTATAGTATTGAAGTACTCTTGGACCATTGGTAATAATGCACCCATATCCAAGTTGAGGTATCATTGTCACTTTCTGAATCTGACCCTTCACTGTAGGTGATGATGCGCAATTGTTTGATTGTTTTGAAGATGGCTGTTGAGTTCGTCGTATAACCCTCCCTAATCTGTTTGACGAGTAATGATCAGGATTTTAGGAACTATGTAGTCGGACATGCTTTGAAGATATCGAGTACTTCCAAAAAGTCTTCGTGGAGACATTTCAAGACGTTGAGGAAGTTGAAAACTAGCATCTTCAAGTCCCAAAATTTTTGCTTTCGATAAATTAGTCCCAAGCTTCACCGGCCGAACATCAAGAACTATTGGCCTAGATACCACCCACTTTCGGCTAGTACCCTTCACACATCGTTCAATATGATCATTGCATAAAAAAAACTGCATGCGATCTTTCCTATTCATCCTGTAATTATCCATCAATCTAGTGTAAGTATGGGTAGCAGTGCTCTTGTTATTTTGAATGATTTTCGCAACACACTTCTTCTTTGTAATTGCTTCTTGTGCAAAACTTAGCTTTTGGAGAATTCCTTTGAAGTCGGGCAATATGCCGTTCTGCCTCATTGCAAAGAGACTCTTCAACAGTAGTAACAAATGGTGATGCACTGTGTCTAAGAGAGGCTAGGACTTCGTTTGGAATTGCAACTACTGTTTATTCACTCTACAATGAAGGAATTGACTCTTCAGAATCATCATCGATAGTATCAACATGACCGTGTAAATTATTTAATTTTCTCCTAAGAAGAGGGCTAGAAAAATTCACCTTGTCAGGTCGATGTGAATCGTACTCAGAAGCTAGAGGTAAATCTAGCCTTTGTTTGATAGAACCAAAAACTTCTTTACCTTCTAGATGTGACTGACGAATACAAAATTGACTTGCTCCAGGCATCTTCTCTACAGCAACTTTCAATCAGATTGGATCTCGAAAATTTTGAGCAGATTATTGTGCAATTTTAAGCTTCAATTCTTCTTTATGAGCAGTGGTTCTAGGTCGATCACCTTTCAGAAATTGATAGCATGAAACTACTTGGATGAATGCTCTCGTATAGTTATTTACAATGTTTATATATATATATATATATATATATATATATATATTGTTTCCACGCTTGCTTGATTGATAAAGCCATTTGTTGTGAATAGTCTCAACTAGATTATAGGAATATGGTATTTTGAGAAATTCCTCGGCGCTAAGATTGTGAAAATCTGACATTAAGAAGGAAACATATTAGAAGAAGTACTAAAGAAAAATAATTGAGTAAACGGTTGAAACAAGATGATGAATTAAAAATCTACAAAAGTCATTGACCTTACAATTCTCCATTTCATCCAATCACAAAATTTTCATTCACATTCAAATTGCCAATACCTTATACTCAATGGAATTAATAAGTAATTTTAAATTTTAAATTTCAAAATTTATTGAAAAACATTGATAGTAGCACCGTATATCTTATTGCATGGATAGGCCCTAAGATTCATAGTAGACAACTTTTGTTTATATGATAAGTTCAAAATTTCATTCTAAATTACATTATATAATTTATCTTTGAAAAACTACTAAAACAGAAAATGGTGTAGACAAACTGCTTAGTATCATTGCACATAACTTATTGCGACGTAAAATTAACAAGAACAAAATAAAAAATCACAAAACCCAATTGGCCATATTTTTATTCTAGCTTTTACAACGAAGAACCTTTGCGGCAGTGCTTCTAATACCCTATCCTAGCATTTCACTCCTTTCTGTTGTGAAGGATTTATGCATTTAACTTCTGCTTCTCAAACCCTACCATATTATTCCGCTGCATTCTGCTAGTGAGCTTCAAGCATACCGCTGATGATCTCAAAGCCTAACCTAACATTCCTCTGCATTCCTATGTTGAAGTTATGAGTTGTCGGTGATGGACGAGCAAGTCAAATGATACTAGAAGAGATGGTCTCGAGGCGGTGAACGAGCGAGTCATGTGATGCTGGACGAGATGGAACGAGTTGTTGGACATGAGGGTATTATCTTGTACCCAACCTTTCTGTTGTAGAAATGCTTGAGGCGCTAGCCACATCACTTATCTGGTACCCTACTTTTTGAGCTATTAATTGTTTAAGGCTGAAGCGTCATACAAATGGAAATTGAAATACAAAACGTGGTGTTGTATGTGTACTCTCTCTATTATTTTCGGTGCAGTTTCGCATGAGAGGCTGACGAGAGAGGTGATGAAAATGACCCGCATTATGCTAATGCTACACACTCATCTGGGCACCGATCAATTTCAAATGTACTACTATATGCAAATGAATATTCATCTTGCAATTTATAATTGAACTTTGTATTTAAGTGAATGTGGATTTGAGCTAAATTTTGATCAATATATTGGATTGGTTTTCTTTATCAAATGCTCTGTATAAAAACGTAAAAGTTGTGGAATTAGAAAATATGATGTCAGAAGTATATAAGGGAGTTCGTAAAGGACTTAATGGACAACTGGACAAAGCAATAAAGATTCCTTCTTGTGGATGTTTAATTAAAATGTACGTGAAGCCCTGGCTATTGAATATATAATTGATTATTATGTAGCCTTTGATGTCTCATTAAAACCTTGGAGATTCATATGAGGAGTCTACCTTATTCATGCAGATGCTCAAAGAAACTGGCATCACGACACTACTCTTAGACCTTAATATGGAGCAACGAGTCAACCTTGAAATTCCAGAATCTTCAAACTAAGACCAAAATAACATAATTGACTGCAAAAATAAGATTTCAATATTACTCATATAGTCTGTGACTAATCTACATTTGCAACAACTTGCTCTATCACGAAGGAAGACGGTATGATTCCATTGTTGGTGTATTTTCTTTGGTTGTTCAAAATTAGTCTGCCGCCACCAGCAAGCTCACCCACGCCTTTCATTTTTTTCTTCGTTGTAGACTGAGAGTCTTTTGAATATAATAGAATAGGGTTTGCCGCCACCGGCAGGCTCACCCACGCCTTTCATTTTTTTCTTCGTTGTAGACTGAGACTCTTCTGCATATAATAGAATAGGGTCTGCCACCACAGGCTGATCTCTCTCGAGCCTTGTATGTTTAAATTTGGTGTTGCGTGAAACTCCTCTTGAGTTGTTGAAATATTGTTTACTACTACTGGCACATCTCTTCTAGGCCTTGCATTCTACACTTTATTGTCTCCTTATAGTCATCTTCTGTTAAAATGGAGTGTTCCGGTACAAGCAGACCTCTCTCAAGCCTTGCATTTAATTCATTCGTTACAGCCTATTCTTCTTCCATTGTAGGAAATGGGTCTGCCGCCGCCGGCATATCTCTTTCTGGGCCTTAGAAAATCATTTTTTCCTACTATGTGTCCCCATTTGTTTTAAAAAAGTTGAACATTTAGAGTGTGCCGTTCAAGGCATACCTTTAGGGCCCAACTTTCAAAAAAAAATATAAAAAAATAAAAATAAAATCTTTCTTCTAATTTTGTTTATTTTTTTAAATTAAATTTTTAAAATTTTAAAATCTTTTTTCTAAAAGTTGGGCCTCAAAGGTCTACCGTTACCGACAAACCTTTTGAAGATAACGACACACCTTTTGACGGTAACGGCACACCTTTTCAGGGCATCGGCACACCTTTGAAATTCATCTTATACAAAAAAACTTTTTTTTAAAAAAAAAATTTGGGAAAATTGGGCCTCAAAGGTCTGCCGTTAGCGGCACACCTTTGAGATACAATTTTAAAAATAAATAATTTTAATTTTTAAGTTTTTTTAAACTTTATTTTTATATTTTTAATTTACTTTTTCAAAAAAAATTTTAATCTCAAAGGTGTGCCTTTAAAGGCAATCCTTGGAGGCCCAACTTTAAAATTTAAAATTTAAAATTTAAAAATTTAAAAAAATATAAATTAAAAATTAAAAATTAAAAAAAGAAAAAAAGAAAAAAAGAAAAATTTTATTTTATTTTATTTATTTTTAAAGTTGTATCTCAAAAGTGTGCCTATAATAGCAGACCCTTGAGGCCCAACTCTAAAAAAAATTAAAAAATTTAAAAAAAAATTAATAAAAAAAAAACGAACAAATCTTTTCTTTTTTAAAAAGTTGTATGTCAGAGGTGTGCCTGTAACGGCAAACCTTTGAGGCCCAACTTTCAAAAAAAAACAAAAAACATTTTAAAAAGGAAAAAAATCCAAAAAACAGAAATAATAAAGGAAAAAGAAATGAAAAAATGGAAAATAAAATTCAAAAAATAAAAATAAAAATAAAATAAAATATACATATGTGTATATATGTATTATATTTATTAAAAACAAAAAAAAAAATTAAATAATTTTTTAAGTAAATTTAAATTTAAAAAATAAAAAATATTTTTTAAGAAAAGTTGAGCATTCTAGGGTGTGCCAACAAGAACACACTTTTAAAGCCTTACATTTCTCTTTGTTTTTGAAATAACAAATAATTCAATTTTCTAGACCAAATCATTTCTTAAAATAACACCTTTCTTGTAATTAATGCATCTTTATACTATTTGGAAATATGTATTGATTTCAAAAAAATTAATCCTTATATTTTATTTATTTGTTTAAATTGTTTGTTTGAACTTAATTTCGTTTATTTTGTTTGAATTTTTTTATCATTGAACGTAATGGGTGAAGACAATGAAAGAGATCCAAATTTGGGTGCCTAAATCCATTTGAAAATTGAAGGTACTCCATATTTGGATAGCCACTTAGACAACATTGTTGATCTTCAAGGTTTCCAAAATTTGCTTTGATAATGCATTCAATTTTCTTCTACATTCAAAGTTGGATCATATGAACATATTTCTATCATCTCTATACATTGACCTTGTTTGTAATGATATTTTTTATTACATTTTTTACAAAACAATCATTGTTTGTCCTTTCAAATAACATGATCATGAAATCAAATCTATCAATAAGATCACGAGCAATGGAGAATATGTCAATGAATCAACTAGTGGTAGGAGGAATTCTGATGACATTGTCCATTGTGCATCAAATTCTACTATACTCGCACAACGTGAGGTTCAGTCTGAGGTCTACAATATATTGAGGAATGAGACTTTAAATACTCATTCTATATTGGAGAAATAGATTTTTTAACCAAAATCAAAGTCTAGACCATAGATCCCACAATGTAGAATGATTCCATTGCCAATAGTTCCGTGTACTCTGAATAGTGACATTTGAGCTTTGGCCACGCATTTAATTTAAGGCTATTGGGAAGGAAAGCTAGTTTTTAATGTCTCAAAAAGACAACAAAGGGATTGTCGATGATACCTCACCAGCAATTGTTGAGTCCTGGAGTGAAAAATGGGTCATTGCAAATGAGAGATTTGAAAATTGGGTCATTGCAAATGTAGAAAAATGTTTATGGTTTGAGATGGAAACCACTGACTTCAAGCGTGGCTTCCAATTATCAATTGTTTGTATGAATGTCATCTTCATTGGTACTTTGTTGTTGAGTATTGTTTTTGTAATTAAAGAAGAATTGGCAAGTGCTATTGTAATGTTACATCAGGTTAATAGGAAATTTACTATTTTAAAATTTTCATCAATTTGATTAATTGAATACATTTGTTTTCATTCAATGATGTTTATTTCACATTCAATTATATTTCAAAAGAATTATTCATTTTTTTGATTGTAGATAAAATAAAAAATCAACAACAAATTTGGTACACACATTCTACTTTGCTCAACATCCTCGACTACAACTTCTCTAATTTTTTCAAAGGATTGTAATTAGACAAGAATACGCGGCTTCCGAAACTCAACATAAGTCTTCAAAATCTACTTGGTACTCGTTCACACAAGAGGGCTTGAACAACTTCTTCTATCAAGTACATTCTTAACTCCAACTAGGTCTATATATTTGCAATCTTTAGTAATTTTAATCTTACATATTTCAAATTAATTTCTAACACAAAATTAGAGAAGCTATTGCTTTTGCTCAAAGGAGGTTTCATAAAGAACATCCTAAACAAGAGGAATGGTCGTCTTCAAGGGTACACGAATACATCAATAAAGTCGTGGAGAAGGTAAAGAAAGTGTCGGTATCATTATTGAAAAAACAACTCAAAGCAAACAAGCTAGAAAAATCCAAAGCAAACAACTTGTTTATTCATTAAAATGAGATGTATGGTCACTCTCAAAATAAAACAACCCGTTGAGGATCGATCGAAATTGAATTTTATATATAATCCAATTACGTGCATAAGATCTAAATCCACTACTTGCCATAAGTAAATTTCATTAATATGAGAGTTTTTGTCATTTTGAATGTAAATGTGAATGTAAATGTGAATTAACATGGTTTTAATTTAAGCAAATAAAATTTTAGAAAAGTACATGTAAATTACATAGAAAAGTACTATAAAGGCATTCTATCAATAATAATCTATAAAACTAAATCAAACCAAACCCATCTATTATCATTATTGTATGAAATCTACTAACTTCTCTAGAATACTATGCACTTCATAAAAACAAACGACTAATTTATAATAAATAAACTACGACCATTACAAGTTTACATAATTCATACAATTTCATTGTATGAGGCAAGACTCAAGTTGATAACTTCAATCTGTGGAGCCGGAATCTTGATCACTCATTCAGTGGTATCCTTTCTTATTCGAGGCGACTACGCTGTGATGAGAGCATTCGTCTCTTCCCAAACAAGAGGTTCATTCTCTTCAATCCTCCAACGAAGACCTCTAATGCTGTCCCAACCAGTGTAGAAGTCTTGCACATCTTGACTTCTCGATGTCGAACAGAAGTATTGAATGAGAATACAATTTGGTTTCTCATGATTACAATTTGGATTAGACATGGCCCTTGCAATCCACACTGGTTGTGTCTCTCCATCGGCCGGTCGAATTGCAACGAAAAAGCCTTCTCTGACATCACGACCAACTCTGAAAGATGGTTGTGGACGACCCCTTAAAGGACCAACATAAAGATCATCATCTCCGAACTCTTCGCGATCCTCGCCATCATCTCCTATCTGATCTGCAAGATTTGGTTGCACACGGGTAGTTGGCCAAAAGCCTTCCTTCAATAGATTCAGGCAACGCGTCTTTCACATCACGCCAATAGTGAACTAAATACTCATACTGTCTTCGGAATTCTCCAGTGACATCAACATTGCACAAATTCTCCCAATATTTGATGAAACCAGATATTCCTTTTGCAATATCTTCCACGCCTCTCATTGTTCCTTGTGAAACTGGCATTGGCTCATCACGAGGCCACAAACTATGCCCCTGAGCATCTTCTTTCCAAATTTTAATGCCTGCTCCTTCTTCCCCTAACCAATTAACATCAGTACAATAGAGTTTGTATTTCATTTTGGGACACCCTACAGCATCCAAGTAGAACTTAATTTGCTGAGGTCTTGTGTGACCAACAAGAAGCTCACCCTTGTCTACGATGGCTCCATTTATGAAACTCTTGAAATTTGGCACCTCTTCAATTAGGTGAGGGATAGTAAGAATGGATTCCACATCCATAAAAGACTTCATGAGTGCAGGGATTGTATAGAAGCTATCTTTCTTCAATAGCATACTCCATCTTCCAAATAACGCATGGATGTCGTCATGGGTATGCCCTACTATCATGAAATTCACATACAGTTCACGAAAGATCTTCTTAGCTACAAGTAGAGACCAAAAAACAAAGACATATCTGTTCTTGTTGTCGCCGGTGGCGTTATCCATTTGCACATTGAAAATAGGTGGCAATGGCGTTGTGAGAACCAAAGTTTCAGGCTGAGGGGCCAATGATGCTTCACACATTTCTGAACCCTTCAAACTGCTACGAAATAAAGCCGTGGACCTTGAGCCCAGTGACAATTGACGGGAAGATGATGTAGGTGCTTCTTCCAAATCCCGCAGCAACTTTGCCATCGACCCAATGGTATAATTCGAATCATGAGGAAAGATATCCAATCCATAATGAGCATAACGGACGTTACCGTGACCATGAGCAATCATACCGGTGACAGACACGGGCAACTTAACCAAGCCGTTAAGTTCTTTACTTTTGTGAGAAAAGACCGGAGAAGCAGTTTTGGCATGATCCATTTTGTCGTGCATAATTGTGAGGCACTCATGAAGAAAGTTATGCAATTGGTATCGATTTGCATAATAATACTCCCTGTGAGCACGAGCAATGGCAAGATGTTTGTCCAACTTTGTGGTCCACTTTAGAGCCTGATGAGATCCAGCAATAGATCCCTTTTGTAGCTGTCGGAACTTCTCGCACGTACCGCATCGAACAAAATTGTCTCTTGGTCTTTTGACATCATATTCAGGGAACCTTGATCCTCTGATCTTGCTCAAGTTTGAAGGAGAGACAACTTGCAATCCGAAAGCAACATTAGCTTCGTTGATTTTGGGGCAACTGATTCTTCCATTGAAAGGTAGCCGGGAGAATCATGGATACCACTTTGTCTCCACATTTCATAGTGCGGGTACGATGGGGCATGTGATCAGCTTCCCTCTCTAGGATACACTTCAATGTAGCTGTTGCATGTTCTGTGTGTGCCGTTGGCTTAACCAATCCAGTGTTGCCATGGTCCCTCGCGTCACGATTTTGTGTTGCATATGTTTGATATCGGTAGAAGGTTGATTCCGGGACCCTAGAAATATGCATCCAAGCACGCATGCATACATTGATCCCATCTATGGTCATCATTTTTCTACCGCCACCATCAGTGTGAACGGACCGATACACCTCTGTCTTCATGTGAGCTCTGAACTTGAATGTAGATCGGTTATACATTCGCTCGCGGAATGACTTAATCTCCTCTCTAGGAAATGGCTGCATGCAGTTCTTTGGACAACAGGTTTTGCTAGACACCAAGTTTATGGACTCTTGGCTGAGGAGTTCGATTGTCTTAATGGAAGCTTGTTTGGGCGGATTCCTGAGAGTACTCGTATAAGGCCTAGTAGACTTTGCAAAAACCGGATTGGCAATCTGCGCCTACAATCGATTGTAGTTATCTCTAGCTTCGTATTCATGTAGGCTCGTATGATGACAGTGGACCATCTTAGTAGGCCATGCTTCAAATGCATAGAGGCGTTCTTAGGGGATGTGGTCTTGGGAATGAGTTTTACAAATGTGAACGGCGATGTGACTGTCACCTAGAGGACCATTAGCGCCGAGGACAAAGTCCGAGTTCACATTGTAGCACATTCCCTTGCCAACCAGTATTCCATCGGAATTGTAGAGGGTGACGCACTTCGTATTCCAGAGTCGCCGAGGAAGTCCTTCGCATTGTGGAATGTCAATGTTCATTGACTCCAAATTCTGAGTGTCATAGTCCGATGAATCTAATATGTCGTGTGGCGCTGACATCGAACTCATCGATCCTGTAAGCCACTATAAACAATTGTCAGGGGCCATGAAGTTATAGAAATCACAATTTAGAAATAAGTAACACTTGTAACTTGAATCAGCTCAAGTCGATCTGATAGGAAATTTTCATGTATTGAAGTAGCGACAAAAAATCTTGAAATTGGCAATGACGGACACTTTCAATTCACATAAGTGATTCTGCAAGTACCACATCGATTGCCTCATATAAATAACAAAAGTCGGAATACTCTCAATCAGTGATGAGACGAATGAAAATATGACCTCTGAACAATCCCACCAATTCATCATTGGAATGCAACTCCGTGGGAAAAAACATGCCATCTCAGAACAATGTCAACATGGTTACTAGCACATGAGCTGATCTGTAGAGGGAATCAAATATGATATGAATCATTTCATTGGGCGCCTAGACGTTAACTCAACTACAGTGAAGCAGTCTAAGATATACTTTCAATGACAGCACCAGTGATCACAATCAACTCGACTCTAGCTCAAATCTTATGCTCAACCTCTAGGAAGTGTTTGGCACCTCAGTTGTCAAATACTTAATCCTCATGTAATTGAGGATGCACATCACATCAGCTCGAGTCGAGCTGATTTACTCTGGTCACTGTCACTTATTCGCTGAACTCATTTTCTTTAGTCACAGTCAGCCATCTGTCTTACTAAGATCAGGTTGAGTCCAGCTGATTCTTAGAATGTTCAATTTTAAGCAGATAATTTATATGATATTTATTCAAATCAACTCGACTCGATCTGATTGTCCTTCTTCTATGTTTACTAGTATAGCCTAGTGCCGTTGGTCCATTTTTATGTTTTTCTAATAATTTGCCACGAAAACAAGCGGGTCCATCCCTCCTTGCCAAGGGCTTTCCAACAATACCAAGAACGCAATCAGGGGATGCACAATTCAAAATATCTATAATTTAGGATAATGTAAGATTGAAGAATAACTCACAGAACTATAAATTCTACACCTTCAGTTGCATTGCCACGAAACCAAGCCGGTGCACTCCTCCTGGCTGAGGGCTTTCCGACTGTACCAAACACGCCCCTGGGAAACTCACAGTCGCGGACATCTCAACCTCATAAAAAGAACAAACAAACAAACAAAAAAACAAACAAACAACCTAATTTAAAGTATAGATTATAAGATACACATGGAACATTTCTTCAAAGATCAGCTTGACTAGCACTGGAAATTCGAAAATTCGAATATGGAGTGTTTTAACTTCAAATAATTTTTGAAATCAGCTGGGGTCGAGCTGATTTCACTATCTTGAACGTTAGTTTTAGGATGACGCAAGCTGATGTTGCAATGCGGGGTTTTGAAATCAGCTTGGGTCGAGGTGATTACCCGAAGTCAGGGTCTTCAATCAGCTCGGGTCGAGGTGATTACCGAGAGTGAGTGTCTGAAATCATACCCGGTCGATAAGATTTTGCAATGCTGGGTCCTGAAATCAGCTCTACCCGAGCTGATTTCCCGAAGTCGGGTCTCAAATCAGCTTGGGTAGAGCTGATTCTGTTGTTCCCGGCCTTATAAATGAGCTCCAGTGGAGCTCATTTAGAAAATGTTAATTCATTTATACTGTTGCAATAAATTAAGGTTCGGTAAAAATTAGGGTTTTCTAATATTGAAACTTTATCAGACACTTCATATTACATTCTCACTATAAACTAATATGGTTTTTAGAAATTCTAATCAATTTTGCATCACACTGTTGTTGCCTGCCGTGGCGTGTACCCCAAATGAAATCAACACTAGTACCATACTCAATATCCCATGAGAAATAGTAATCAGAAATTCATGACAGATAAATGTTTTCAGAGTAATAATTTTGCAATCTCAACACAGCGGGCATACGAGGAAACTCTCGTGTAGTAAGACAATAAAACGGCTCTAGTATCAAGAAACAAAAGCAAGAGAGTCATAGACCTAAAACGTCATAGCGTATGACAAGCAATTTCGCACTGAGCCACATTAACAGTTCATTGAAAACCATCAAGACTTAAGAGACAGTCTCATAAAACTAGGCCGGGCAAGAATTCCGCAGTTTCTTACAGAAAATTCATTTTAGATCGATAGCATGCCTTAGTAAAAAAAGACATCAAGCAACTCTTAAAGATAAATAAACATGTGGATCAAGTACTCTTCCTTCAAATACAAAGCTAACTCTGCTAATGCAATTGCTAGCTACCAACTGCTTCATTTAAACCACTCGACTTCACCAAAAAACGCTTACAGGTGCACATGCTACACACGAACAGCCGATATCAGCAGGGACATTTATAGGTGCTACTTCCGATGTCATTTCACAATCTTAGAGAACCTTTGTTTCTCCCAAATTTTCCCCGATTATAGGTTTCCGATTATAGGTTCCAGCACGACGTCCTGCTCCAAAAGCTTCCTGCAGACTTCGCTCCAATAACTCAAATTAATCCACAGAATTCAGAAAACCTACATGCAATTCAGAGGAGCAAGGTCGAATCCCATGGTTCCCTGCACTACTGGGATAGCAGCAACAACCACTACCGGCACCAACACTCGATGATAGAGTTGCATTTGTCAGAGACAATAACATGAAAGTATATTCCAATAAGTTATGAGCTAGAAATACGCACCACTCACAGTCCCCGGCTCCAATTTCAAAACCCGAAAACCTACATAATAAATCAGAGCAACAAGGTCGAATCCTCTGGTTCTCTCCACTATTGGGAGAGCAGCAACAACCACACCGGCACCAACACTGGATTCAAATACACCATAGACCTGCACTTCTCAGAGACAATTGTTTTGCATTAGGACATGTAGATAATTCGAGTGGAGCAGTAAATCAGTCTAAGAGAATGAGCGCCAGATTGCAAACAGAGGACATAATTAGGTCAACACGGAGACTGAACAAGAAAGTATACAGCAATGGAATTTTTTATTATACTAGTCAATAGAGCTAGAAATACGCACCAGTGACCGTCCCCTGCTCCGATTTCAAAACAAGAAAACCTACATGCAAATTAAAAGGAGCAAGGTCAAATCCTTTGGTTCCCTCCTCTACTGAGAGAGCAGCAACAACCACTACCGGCACCAGCACTGGATTCAAAATAAAGGATACACGATAGACATGCATTTGTCAGAGACAATTGTCCAGCATTAGAACATGTAGATAATTCCAGTGGAGCAGTAAATCAGACTAAGAGAATGAGCGCCAGATTGCGAACACACGACAGAATTAGGTCAACACGGAGACTGAACAAGAAAGAAAACACCAATGGAATTTTTGATTATACTAGTGAGTAGAGCTAGAAATACGCACCACTGACGGTTCCCTGCTCCGATTTCAAAACCCGAAACTTACATGCAAATTAAAAGGAGCAAGGTCGAATCCTTTGGTTCCCTCCACTGCTGGGAGAGCAGCAACAACCACTACCGGCACCAGCACTCGTCAATGTGGCTGCATTTGTTAGAGACAATTGTCCTGCATTAGAACATGTACATAATTCAAGTGGAGCAGTAAATATAAGAAGGAGCAAGGAGCGGCAGATTCCGAACACACGAGAGAATTAGGTCAACACGGAGACGATGCAAGAAAACTCTACCCGATGAAATATTGATGATACTAGTAAGTAGAGCTAGAAATACGCACCACTCACGGCGTCAGCGTCTCCTGCTCGGAATTCAAAACCAGAAAACCTACATGCAAATCAGAGGAGCAAGGTCGAATCCTCTGGTTCCCTAAGAATACTAGGAGAGCAGCAACAACCACTACCAGCACCATCACTCGTCCATGTGTCTGTGCTGCCTCCAGGAAATTCAAACGATTAACGCGCAAAGAGCAAAGAATTGAAATAGTAATCTGGGTTGAGCACACGCCGTAGAGAGTACCTGCACAGCTATCCTTGATGAAGGATGCAAAATTCACCAAATGAAGTGAAG
>CAXARX010000185.1:0-18209 GCA_963971425.1 Bryoerythrophyllum caledonicum | reverse complement strand
AGAAGTAACCAATTGGCAGTTAGTAAGAACAGAGGTGGAGCATTTAACTCCGTCGTTGCCAATTGAAATTTTCAGTCTGCCACAGCTAAGGATAGCAGGAGCTCCTTCCGATTGGGAAGTAAAAATTGTGATTCGATCGTGCTGTTAGATGAAGTAAAAGGAGGATTATATTACGAAGTTGATGTACCGATTGTGTGAGAGACTGTCAGTTGTGTTATGTCCGATTGTGTGATGAAATGAAAACTGGTGTGTGTGTGTGAGAATTGTTTTGGAAATTGTAAAGTAATTGAGAGTGGAATCAATAGAGTGAAGATGGATGCCAAATTATTGACACTCAGAGAGAAAGGGAGACTCAGTTAATTGGGAGATATCCCAATAGAGGAAATAAATGAATAAGAGCCTGTAAAAGGAGACAGGGAGAAGATGAGATTGACCCCCTTGGTGAACGGAAAAACCAATCGGGTATTGAAAACACTATGAGAGAGAAAGTATCCAGAGAGAGAGTACCAAGTGAGAAACCAATCGGTGAATGAAAGAATCACTGAATCCAATACGGAAATAGACAGTAGGGAGTAATTGAGGTGATCAAAAATCCAATTGATGAAAGAGAGCCAGTGAGTTAAGGAGCGAGAAAACCAATAGGAGGAATTTCGAATGAGTGGAAACGAAATGAGAGAAGCAGTCAATAATTTATGTGAGAATGAAGAAAGAAAGTCAATGGGTGTAAATTAATGAAGGAGTTTAAAATTATCAAAATAAAATCAAAATAAATAAAAACTAAAAATCAGTGAAAAGAGACAGAACAACATAAAAAGATTAAGTCATTCAAAACCTCATGGATATAATAACGGAAATAAATAGACCATTAAGTTAGGTGAGAATACCAATTGGTAGAGATCCGAAACCAATTGGTAAGAGATCCGAAACCAATTGGTAAGAACACCTGACTTAGGTGATCAATTGGTAGTACATAGAATGAGCGGTGGGACATAAACCGAAACCAATCACCAACTGAGTGAAAGACAGATCAATTCCAATTGAGCAAAGGCCATTGCCACAGGCTGAAATCAATTGAGACCAAGTCTTAATGGAAGGAAGCAAAGATAGAAATACAAATACCGATGGGGAATAAAAAACAGAGCCGGAGTAGCAACAACCCCAGGTGCAAATACTGCAGAAAAGACAATTGGGCAATTACAAGTTGTGGAAGCATCTCCAACAATTCTCATGAAAGCCATAACGCCACACTGACACCAAGAGAGAGCTTGAACCAATCGGAGAAAGAAGTTAAGCCCCAGGAATCAAGAACCGAACTCGGCCAATTGAGAGAAGTTTAATTCTAGCAATTGGAAGAAAAGCAATTGTGTTTTTGTGTTTTTGGTTTTAAGAAAATATTGGTGTGTTTCGCAATGTGTACTGGCGTGTGTTTGTGTAAACCGATTGGAAATTATGTGTGATTGTATGTATTTGAATCAATTGAATATTGTATCAAGATGTGAGGCGTACTGTGTGTGGATGTGTATTGAGTAATATATCAATTGGAAATTAAATTGTATAATCAGAAATATCAATTGGACTGAGTTGAATTGTTGAATGTTGAGAGACCGATTGGAATTAAATGTGTGTCTTGAATAACATACCGATTGGAGAATTGAATGAGTGTTTGAATAATTAAAAGAATAAGTGTTCAAGAGAAAATTGTGAGATAGAGTAAGAACGCTGAAATTGTGAATATTAACTCAATTGGGAAAGAACTGAATTAAACTAAGATAAGAAAATTTGAAAGTATTAAAACTGAGATGATTTAGAATTTGTGAATGTTAATCGATTAGAAAGATCAAGAATTGTATGGCATGATTCATTACTAGAGTTTTATTTGTAAATATCGATTGGAGTGGTTAAGAGAATTTATGTTGTAAGGCAAAATTAAGAGAGATCAATTGAGATTTAAACTCGAGAATTTGAGTGTATTAAATAAAAATTCCTGGAATATGAATGGGAAAACTAGATGACTGTATTCAGTGAATGATGAAGAAGATTAACCGATTGGTGATAACTGGAAGAGACCAAATGGGCGCCGTTAGGGAATACTAAATGCACCCCAACGGCCTCCTTGGCCGTCGATCACGTCCTACGTCACCTCCACGTCGTCCTACCCCAGCGACACTGAAATCCTAGTGACCTCCACTGAAACCTATAGGACGTGGACGTCCACCTCCTCCACCTCTACATCCTCCAAGCGCTGCGACTGAAACCTATACATGGGACGTCGGCCTTTTTCTGGTTCGGAATTAGATTCGGACCACACCTATAACTTAGGGTACTGCTCCAGAAACCCCTTTCTGATTCAAGGGCAGTACAACGTCACGATCAGGAAGTGTTTCCTGTCTGAAGCACGCCGACAAAAACCACTATTGGTGTCAAAATCCCAGCGTCCTCGTATAGGAAGGTGTTAGACGTTAGCGTCGCTGTCGAATCGGTTTTCATCCATGTCGTATAGGTTTTCGTTGCAAAGCCATAGGTTTCCGTTCACGAACTGTGCGTTGATTTCGACGTGTACCAGGACGAACTCGACGTCGAAGGAGGACGCTGGGGTGCATTTAGTATTCCATACCCACCCACCGTCACACAAACATCATTGCAAAACATACTTCATCCCTTGCACAATTAAGCTACAACCAGAATACCAACACCTAGCCAAAAAATTCTCACCCATTATAAACCTCTCACACCCTAAATATCAAGATACAATCACGGACTACCCACACCTATCGAAATATATCTACCAAATACAACAACACCCTTCGCCAAGAATATTATATGCATTAATTACCACAATCAGCCCAATTTTAGAAACATGCGACCAGCTACTTATACAAATACCAAACCCAGACTGGACAACTCTACTACTTAACCGCATGGCTACACTCCAAAATGCACCAGAGAAACATATAAACACCACACATCCATATACACAATTTACATTGACAAACCAAAACATCATCAACCCCCCAAATTCCATTCACAAAGAACTTTACAACCTCATAAATACAACAAGCGAAACAATAAATCTAAACGATATGATAGAAAAATTCCCCTACCTACCAAAAAATCTGCTTAAAGAAACATTAAAATGCCCTAAATCACTTGAAGAATACTCACATCCAACCCCATCACAAAACGAACCCCCAACAAGCCCTCAAAATCTACATAGTACACAACATAGCACATATATAATCACATGGAACGCATCATCATTGAACACAGCCCTACCTAATATAAAACAATTAATTACCAATATTCCAAATAACCCTGCAATCATTACAATTCAAGAAACTAAACTAACGGCAACAAAATCTACAAAATTCATAAAAAACATGTTTCCACAATACAAAATAATATTTAACAACACACACACAATAACAAGATGTATGCAGCAAAGGATACCATATACCCCTACGAGAGGAGGCCTCCTCACCCTCATAAACCATAACTATACATACCCAGGTAACATCTCAAAAATTCCCACTCCAACAGAAATCTCCCCATACCTCCAAATTATAAAAATAAAAAACTATCCTCAGACGCCATGACTAATTTTACACATGTACATGCCCTCTCATATAGACGACCTAAAACACATACCAACAATACAACAAAACATAACACAACAAATCACCCTACACCCAAACCATAATTATATCCTATGTGGAGACTTCAACAGAGATATCGCCCTCATTGGTAGACAAAATGAATATAATATAACGACACCTCAAAATGAAGATATAGACTGGAGAATATTCACAGATAGCCTTCATTTAACATACATACGCACTAATAGTACATTCTCAAGACAAGGAGGACACAACTTCAACCAAACCAGCTTAATAGATGGATACTACATTAACACACAAAATAATACCCTATATACATCTACTATAGACAACGACCATAACTTAAACTCAGACCACTCACCAATAACACTACATATACCCCCAAACACACTGCTAGCACGCCCCGTAATACAAATAAAAAACACACCTCAAAGAATACTTAACCCTATCCCTCCTGAAAACATAGATAAATTCCGAACAGAATTCTTCGAAGAAAACGCCAATCACATAAAAGATCTCACTACAATTCTAACAAATGAACAATTAACATATAAACAATGGCAAACAGCATGCCTAGCCTTAGACCACCTTATACAAAAAATATCACAAAAAATCCAAGAAACCTGCAGCATGCCAACACTACCTTAATTAACAAAACACACAAAACAACAAGGAGGTTTCTTACCAAGAAAACTTCAAAAAAATTGGAAAAACCACCTCTCTACCTACCACCTAATTAGAAAAACAATCTATATCACAAAAAACACACCCAACTAGCGACACCACCCGATAATAGATAAGTTAAAAGAGCACAAACACACTAACAAACCACCACCTCCAAACCAGGAACAAGACCTACGCGAATGGATTGACACAATAGCGAACCTAGCAAAAAATGCCAAAATACAAGCATCCAAATCACCACAAAATATACACAAAAATGCATCAAGAAAGCCATATTAAAATATAGACAACTATATGACAAGAGTCCAAAGACAATCAATAAAAGAGTGTTAAAAAATCAAGAACCACCTCCATTAGACTGTATTCTAGACAGAAACAACAACCTACTAACCCACCCGGAAGACATAGCAAGTGAAATACACACCCAACAATCAATCAGCAACAGACCTACAATACCCACCTGTTACTACAAACCGGAACATCTAACACAATGTACTTGCGGAGTCAGACAATACCCATGGCACGATTTAAATGGATTCGTGCTAGAAAAAAGAGGTAATCCACACATCCCCCTACATATATACTTAGACAAAACAATATACGATACATGCCTACAAAACCTAGCCAACAACAAGGCACCGGGCCCAGATAAAATCCCCAACACAATCCTCAAAAACATGCCAGAAAGCTTCCATAAATTACTATACCTTTTTTTTTCAACATTGTTATAAACAAAAGAAAATACCAACGTCGTGGAAAATTAGCCTCACAATATTACTATACAAAAAAGGAGACCCCGCCTATCTATCAAACCACAGACCAATAGCACTCGCAAACACAATATATAAATTATTCACTAGCACCCTAACAACCATAATATTGGCATACCGCAAAAAACATCAAATACTACATGATAGTCAAGAAGGATTCAGAGCAGAAAGAAACACAGCTAGGCAACTCCAACTTCTCATAGCAGCCCTTGAAGACGCTAAATTCATAAATCAAGATATATTCTTAATGTATATATTCCTAATTTAAAAATGCATTTGGATCCCTTGACCATGCAAGACTACTTGCCATAATGAAAGACCTAGGCTACCCGGAAGACGCGGTAGAACTAGTGGGGAACATATACTCAAACTCCAATACCATAATTACGGGCGAATATTTTGGAAAAACAAAACCTATCCCAATACAAAGAGGCACCATACAAGGAGACACACTCAGCCCCTATCTATTCCTAATCTTCTTAGAACCCTTACTCCGATGGCTACAAACAGGAAATGACGGCTACACATTTGGTACATCCAAAACCACAATCAACTCAGCAGCGTATGCAGATGATCTAGCAGTCATTTCCAATAAACCACAATCACTACAAACACAACTAAACAAAATAGACAAATTTTGCAAATGGGCCGGTATGGACATAACGATAACCAAATGTGCTATCACTGGTTGCCCTAACAAATCTAAATCAAAACCAGAAATATTTAAAACACAAATTAATAAACTAAACATCAATTACAGAAACCAACCACTACCAATCCTACACCAAAACGAATCCTACACATACTTAGGTATACAACTTGTACCATCCCTTAAATGGAAATTACAAACACACATCTCCACCAAAAAAATATTAGACCAATGTAAACAACTAACTAATTGCCCAGCCACAATTACACAAAAGATAAATATGATAGACAGAGTTACACTACAAGAAAAGGGGGGTAAATGTGACTGCAGGCTTTGACTTGAAAGTAACTCAGCGTCCGGATTCACTGAAAGGTGATTGAATCCTCTGTAATTGCACCGGCGGGACGCCTAGAAGGATGACTGAGTCATTTTTAAGTAAAAAATCATGACTTTCGGATGAAGACCTAGCAGAAGGACATGATGACAGAAGATTTTCGTTTCACTGTGAGTGCCGAGTATGGATGGATGTACCCAAAGTCATTTTAAAGTCACCACTGCATTTCATCTCTCACTTTTCTGTGACTCAGGAATGACTGAGAATGGATTGGGTGCCCGGCTTATTTTTTAGGGGCAGGGTAGCACGCTGACGTGGATAGTGCTGTTTAGATTGCAATGTTGAAGTCATTTTATAGTCATCGCTGCCTTCTGTCTCTCACTTTCTGAGGACTCAGGAATGACTGACAACAAATTGGATGTCCGACTTAATTTTGTTTTGGTAAGGTAGGGTTCTGACGTGGACACTGCTGTTAGTATAGTGATCACGCATGATTGTTGTAGACTGCGGAATGACTGAAATGCGACTGCCGCGGCCACGGATTTTTTCACGGAACCCACTACTAGAGGTGGCGTCGTCAAGCTAGATGAGGTGAGTCGTGTAGGGTTTCAGACCGCGCGTCTGTCGTGCAACGTTTCTTTGAACTGCCCGGACTCATAAAAAAATGGCTGCAGGTTTTTGAATCTCCACCAATGGCAACTCGAAAAGAGCCGAAGAGGACGTTGGAGTTTTTCAAGTACCACGGAATCGGCAATGACTTCATCATGGAGTGTATGCGGATTCATCCTCTTTTAGGGTTTATCGCAGCTGAGAATTTGAATCTGAAAGACGTTTTAGATGATTGCCTTTCGTTTTCGTCGGTTGGGACGTCCTAGAGCCCGAGGCAATTTAGTTTGTATGAGTTTTGTCTCAAGAACCTTCTTTTCAAGGGTTTACCGTAGTTGAGAATTTGAATTTGAAAGTCGTTTTAGGTTGCCTTGTGTTTGCCTTGGTTGGGACGTCCTGGAGGAGGCTGTCTGGTTTACCCCCGTTTTCTAGGGTTTACCCTAGTACAGAATTTTAATTTGAAAGGTGCCTTGTGGCCTTGTTTGGGATGTCCTACAGGCAATGCGGTTTTTTTTTTCTGGTGGCTGAATGTGGCAGAGGATTTATTATTGCAGGTCAATAACCTCGATTCTCCGGAACCTATGTGGTATCTTTCTATTAGAATAGTAACTATAGTAACTAATGCACCCCGAGATCATTGCGCAGGTTAAGATCAACGTTATCGGACAGTAGCGGTTTTTTCTTCTTTCCTTCCTTCTAATTCTCTTCCTCCCATTTCTGAATTTGTCCAAGACTAAAAAGACAAATCGCCATCACCAGCATTAAATCAGAACGGAGATGCTGAATCAACTTGGGCCAACAGGATTTGAGGCTGAAGCTCATCGTGAAACTCCACCATTGTATCGACTGTTAGGGTTTTCACGGTTTCTACGAGGATTTGTTCATTTTACCCTAGCAACTGATGGAATCGTCCCTCCATGCCCCACTTTTTGAGCAGCAAGTAAGCTACGTGCTTGTTTTTTTTTATTCTTAATGAGATTTGTCACGCGGTCCTGCATTCTTGTTAATGCGTAAAGGACATATTAAGCCCCATGGGCTTATTCTTATTTTGTGGGGAGAATCTTGTTCATAACTTCTACGTACTCCATTGAACCAAATGGGGTTTTGTAAATTCCAAAGTAAATTTAAAAAAGACCATAATGGAATATAAAAGAGAAATTATGAGTGTGGGAATGACGAAGTGATGCTTTGTCTGTGAATTTGCGTTGAGTGTCATGGCAGTATTCGAAATTATAGTAACGCTGATTGCAGCAGTAGTGATTGAATGGGAGCTTCGATTCGTTGAATTCTTAATTGGGCACCTGAGTACGTTTGATTATGTGGATATGTTTATCTGTGGCATAGTTTTGCAGTGTTCATTCTAATAGTTGCTATGTGGTATCTTTCTATTAGAATAGTAACTATAGGATTTATTATTGCAGGTCAATAACCTCGATTCCCCGCACCTATGTGGTATCTTTCTGGTTTCCTCTGTCATGGCTTGGATTGCTACGTGTATGTGAATCTCTTTATAGTTTCTTCAGTTTTCACTAATTTAATATGGATTTTGGTTGTGCAGCTTCAAAGTGCTCACTCTTTCTGGTTACATGATTCTTGAGCTGCGGGAAGATGGACAGGTATTTGACACTTGTATTGTTGCCTTTCATTTTCTCTTGTTGCAGAACATTCAAGGTAAATGAAACAAACCATGGTTTTCTCATCTATTCTACGGCTTCCAGAAGTTGTAGTTTTTGTAGAGCTGCCTCATGTAAGCTTACATTAGCTTTTTTTTGTGTGTTTCAGAGTTTGTTGAGGTGCTGTCACGTACTCATCTCAAAATGTGCGTGTGGGAACGAGGAGCTCATGAGACTATCCGAACATGGTTTTCTTTTCCTCCAGCCACTACACATGTTTTTGTCCCCTGCATGCTCCAGACAGTCAGTTGTCTCTAGTTCCAACTTTTTGTCATTTTATTTTTTTGTGTGTATACACATGTATAAATATATATATATATATGTGTGTGTGTGTGTGTGTGCGTGTATCGTTTGGCTAACGTATTGTTATCTTTCATTGATAGGTGCAACCCAAGCATGTGGGACTGGAGCTTGTGCGTTGGTTGTTGCTGCAGTGAACGAAGGGCATGCTGAAAGAGTGCGTTTAACATTATTTTTTGCCTATCCTTTTATTTCTGCCTATTTTTGTGTTCTTTTTGTTCACGTATGAGTGATGTTGTAACTTTAGAAAGCGTATTGATGTGATCATGAAATGCACTTGGTTTTCTAGTGTTGTGTAGTCTGTTGACCTGGCTACTCTTTGTGCAGACTTTTACCGTTGATTTGCTTGGTGGACCGCTGGAAATTGAGTGGAGAGACGCCGATAACCACGTGTATATGACTAGCCCTGCGGAGAGAGTGTTCCAGGGCTCCGTGGTGCTTCATTAATTCAGAGTGGGTTTAGATCAACCCAATGCAGGGTTTAGGCAGATTCCTGCCTCATGTTTTCCCAACTTGCTTTGACCAGGTTAGGCTCTCTGTAGCTGGTTGATCAGCGCCCCTTTTGCTATCTTGTCGGGAAACAAATTTACTTTCCTCTTGCAGTTCAGTGTATATTTTTCCTGGTGTTATTCATCGTCTTCACTGACGTCATCGCTCAGATGGCGTGATGCATCTTTCACGTGAAGTCCCTTTTACACACGCATTGCTTTCTCCATCGCATATCTCCAGTCTTTTGTGCAGCTTTTTGCAGACCTGGACTTTGGACAACGCTGCTGAATATTGGTTGAGAGTAAAACGGAAGAAATCTATTAAACTGTTAAATATGGCCTTTGGCTGATCATATCATCGTAGTGTGAAAGGCACACAAGACAAGTCCACCTGTTGTCACTACAATGACCGGTCAAAGGTTGTATTTTTGTAAAATTTGAGTATCTTCAATGAATAAAATTGTATCTTTGATCAAGAATTGGGTTTCCACTCTCATTTGGTCCATTTTTGTTTTGTTTTCTTTTTTTTGGATACAAATAAAGGGAATCCTTTTCTGTACATAAGTTTAGATTCACGTGATTGATATTATTTTTTCTTATGTATGTTGTGTATCATTTAGGGATGTGGAGCACAACGTCATTGCAGATGTAGAAGGGACGTCTACAATTTGGGACCAGAAGTATCTGAAGACCACAATGTGAGGTGCAATGGCTTCATTCATCTTTTCATTCCTAAACTTGGCATAGACTTGCAAGTACGCTTGATAGCCTCTTGAGGTGGAACTGCAATTCTTGGATTCTTCCAAGCAAACTATGTACTTGTAAATTTTTAACCCCTGAAAAGTAAGGCATTTCTTATCTCCCGTGCCCTTTGTGCAATGTTGTGTGATCCATGTACAGTGTAGGCTCCGAGATCACTTACATACCTCTGGACCAGGCCTGTGTCCATTTGCGTGAGGTATCATACGGTGCGTAAACCGTCAGTGTATTTTGGTCTTCGTTATCGCTTGTCTAGAGTGCTAGAATGTTAAGGGCTACGTAGACGTGTGAAAGGCAGAATTAGATTAGGAAGCAGAGGTAGCCCTCCATTCAGAACATAATTGCATTGCATATGTAAGTGAGTAATGACTAACAGGAGCCTTGTCAAGAATAGAAGAGCGGAAATGACATGGAAATAACGGGGAAATGACTACTCCTGAGAGCACGTGGATGCTTTAACAAAATTGGCTACCTTCAGAACAACTCTCATGTGATTGGAAGCAAGTAGAGTATGCATAACTCTATAAGAACTACAGAATGACTCGTACCATCGCCACGTGTCAGCCAACATTGCATCTAGCATATGCAAATGACGACCTACAAATAACTGTGTTGTGATTCACAAATGACTCGTTAATCAAAAACGTGTGATCAAGGATATTTGTCATCCCCCTAAACCAACTGCAAAATAACTCTAGAATGACTCGCAAATAAAGCATCACATCGCCACGTGTCAGAAACTAAGAAATCTTCCATACCTACACAATGACCATAAAACAACTCACCCTAAACTTCAAAATGACTTCAGGAAATTATCACGCAAACCATCTGAAGCACTTTTCGTGACTAAAGAATGACTACAGAGGGTGTTGACGTGTCAATCCATGTCAACTTACCAATGACTCCATGGTGACTTCAGAGTAACTCCAAAATTGCTGACGTCATACCGCTTCTCCAAAATTTGGAGTGGAATGGGCAACTGTCCACACTTTCTAAACCAATTGCCCGAAAATCACAAGTGCCACGTAGACGTTGTCATCCTTTTTCATCCAAGATGGTGATAATACACTGCAAGTCACTGCAGTCACACACTCGTCCACAACGACTACAGGTTTGGAAGTCACGATGCAGTCCAAAATGTCCTAAATGACTTTTCTGCAGTCATTTATCGCAGTCATTTATTCACTGTTTTTTTTGTAGTGTTATAAGAGCAAGAATAGCATACAGCTTCTATGCTGTCCCATACTCGCTACCAACCATCAAAAAATTAGACAAAAAAAATTATTGGCATACAAAAAATAATATGCGGCCTACCAAAATGCACAGCTAATGTAATAATCCAAATTCCACACGAATTATTCGGACTCGAAGCCTTCTCACTAAAAAATGCTTACCTTAGATGCATTGGCGAACAACTACAGAAGGCTCTCAACGACATAGGGAGACTAGGAATAATATACAAAGGACTAGTTCAGCACATACTAATAAAACACGGAGGTGCAGAAGACATCCCTCGCATCACACAACATGACTGCACCAGTTCCTCCACTACAAGAACACTCTTCCTCATGAAGAAAGTTCGAGAAGTACACCTCAGAAGTACGGAAGGAAGATTTCAACTACACATGACTGAACTTGAATAAGAATGGAGATCGCAAGCGACAGTCACTATACCACACCAAAACCCAAAACTATCCATCAAACTCCTACATAAATTATTAAAACATAACATACAAACAATAAAAGATCTAACCCTCCCCAATGGCCTAAACTTAATGGCACCAACAGACTTCAAAAGACAATGTAATACCTCTACCAAACTAGAAATAAGCGCATTAAAAATAGCAGAAAAACTTTTCTGACACCCGAGCTGCGAAACGGACTGCCCACCCATATGTCAGCAACACACACAACCAAGAACACTCAAAACTAGGTATACATCCAGCAGCCAACTTTTAACAACAGGAACACTAGAAACACAACAACCACTACATATTCAACATATACAACAACCAAACCCACCAGCTAACATAAAAAAAAATCCAACAATATTCCCCATTAATATAATACTAAAACACAAACACAACAAAACTAAAGACAAATACAAGATCATAAAAAACTACAACACATACCTCTGCTAGTGGACACTTCAAAACAACATTAGGTATAACAAATGGATACCACAATGGGAACTATTTCCTATGAACCTGCCAACGGTAGTTGAACATAACATCAAACTCTTAACAGAATACTATACAAGAACACAACACGATCACTACCAAAACATTTCCAATACATTCTCCCTCTTCCAACAAAATAGAGATACCAAATTTATTACTCCTCCCATAATACTCCCACTCACAAAACTATCCACAGCAGAGTGCAACCCAGAAAAAGATATAATAACAAATACAAACACTATACAAACTCAAAACAACATATCCTATATTTATGATGATACAAGCAGATACCTCACCAATATTCCATCCACTAGACTAAAATGGCTATGGAATCAATACAACATAGCCTCACACTCCATACATAGACTAATACCCCCCACACAACCATTCGAAACAGAAGTAGTTTGGCTATACCAACGATATAACTACAAATTCCCTGATAAAAACCACCTCAAAAAATCTCACCACACAATCCCACACACGATCATTAACACCCTCATTACACAATTCAATATCTCCCATTCATATTTCTTGTCACCAACCACGTGCTCCACACTACTCTCACAATTCTACTCCCCATTCACAAGAGATAAAGTATTTGGCTCACTAGGCACAACATTCCAATACAAATAGAAAGGAATAGGATATGCCCATCCACATAATGAAGAAACTACCCAAATAGCAATACACTGGGCTAGACTAGCAGCAAAAAAATATCCAAACACTATCACAATAATAGCTACACCTGACAATAATTGGTACCAAAACTCCTTCCCACACAAAGGACAATTCCCTGACACACATGTATTAGCACACTTCGCTGCAGACACAATCACATACGACGAGCCATTAAAATCACATACAACAAGCAAGCCAAGAGTAGAACCAACGGCAATACACATACTCTGCATCCACTACCAAAACCATAACGTTGGTACAACCAGCCAAATAGATACAATTAAAGAAACAATCAATAACCTTCAAATCTCACAATATCAAATACAAACAACACCACCCACACCCCCAAAGACACCAGTAAACAAAATACCAAAATGGAAGAAACTTCATTATCCCTACATCATTCCTACCAAACTACGAAATAACTCCCACGCTAAAATTCCCACCACAATATTGCTACTACACAGACGGATCCTTCGTCCCACCAAAAGAAGATAGCAATGGCCATTGGAAAAAAGAAAAAGTCGGATATGGAATACACAACCCCACAAAAACAGACGTACAAATCTCAGAAAGGCTACCAGGTATACAAACTAGTTTTAGAGCCGAATTAATGGCCATACACAAAACACTCAAAATTATCACCACCAAATACCCGAATGAACCTGTACACATCTTCACCGATTGCATAAACTGCGTATATATATATATATAACACACACCTAAAACAACCATCCCTACACAACAACCATGCACACAAAACTATACTAACAAATATAGTAGAAATGCTAATAAACCGAACACAATACACCACAATATATAAAGTCAAAGCACACAACAACATAGAAGGCAATGAACAAGCACATAGACTAGCTAAAACAGGTACAAAAAAAAATACAAATTTGCTGCCAAACCTTGTGGATTCGCACACACTACACCGTACTACTTCCAAAAAGACTCATGGCCAGGTCCTAATAAAAGACCAGACAAAGGCCCGGTTAGATGCCTACAAACATACGTAAATAAGCAAGACCGTGTAAATAACTTAGAAATAATGGCAATACAACACCCAAACATTAGCAAATGGACAACGAACCGAGACATTGATAATGAACTATCCAATGAATTTCGGTCCAACCCCATTATAACAGACCCACAAAAAACAAACATTTTAAAACTACGCACAAGTCAATATATGGGCAACGCTAGGAAACAACTATTTTTTGGCATAGAAAGATTTGGATCAGTTTCCTGCCCCATCTGCAATTCTAACGAGGCAGACACATGGCTCCATTTACTCCTCAAATGCAATCAACACCATATACATGCACTCAGAATCAAAAGGCATAACAAAGCAGTATGGGAACTAAGAAAATTGATTGTGGCATCACAGAAATCTAGATGCTACATTTGCATGAACGCAGGCACACACAACAACAATACACAAGAAAACACAGTACCGCCGTGGCTTCTACCGTGTACTTGGACCCACCGCAAATGCCAATGTAATGCCAGATTTAAACCAGACATACTCTGCGTCAAGGCCTCCCATACAAAACCCCCCACCACTAAACCAAGACGACAACCTTGTAATCCAATTTATTGAGTTCACTTATTGCAACGACAGATTCCCAAACGAAACAATAAACAATAAAATACAAAAATACCAACCACTAATAAATAGTATAGCCAGCCTAGGATGGAAAATGGAACCACTCATAGTCATAACTGCTGGAGCCAGAGGTACAACACACAAACCCTCAATGAAACACCTAGAAACCAAACTCCATATACATATCTCTTCAATAAAACAAACATTCAAAACAATAAACACCAACGCTATACAATACGCTAGCTCAATTATTCTATACAAAAGAAAAATTGAAAATAACCAAGCGTTACCAGCAGACATAAACTAAAATACATATATATACAAGAAGAAGTTTGGGATCCCGTGTTCCTTATATATATATATATTCCTTATATACAAGAAGTAATAAATCTTAGGTGTTACTGGTTACTATGCATTTCATTGGTCACTGGTTACGGGTCACTATAGTGTCTATTCCCGAGAGGGGTGAGTAGTTTTGTATCAAAGGTCCTCTGTCTGGCGGGCATTAGTTCTTTGGCATTACGAAGAGACACTTTATTCACGCCGGCCCAAAGTTTGGGATCCGGAATTCCTTATGTATATATATATGAGAGCGGCGCGTGCTTTTCATGTCGGACCGCTGCCCTAACTGACAGTGCCGAACCAATGAATAATTAGACAATTGATGATTCATGGATGAAAAGTGAGTGTGTGAACTAACTCAATGTAGAGTTCATCCGATGGACGGAGAGGATCTCTGCGTTGTTGAAGAACCTGGCTCGCCGTCGACGTTCGAGCGGTTTTAGCGATGGTGGCAATCGTACTCGAAACCCAATCCCCGCGCACCCCGCATCGAGCAACCTTCTCAGAGTAGCCGAGATCGTTTCCCTAGTTTGTCTCCTCTTTTTCTTCTCTTCACTCGATCACTCATCCGTTTACTTGCTTGATTGTGAAGGGGGAGCCATGGCAGGCATGCCCGATCCTCTGACGGACCTTCCTCCCCCTTCGCGTTTCGACCCCGATGACCTCGATAACTTTGCTGCCATTGCCGTGGAGCCATCCTTGCCTCTCATCGTGGTTAGTCTCTTTTTGGCCATTCAATCAATGGTTTCTTAAATTTCATTTCTCTACCTGTTGTGATCATCGTGGATTTTTTAAGTCTTTTATTACGTTTGTGTCTTAAATACAATTCTTGAAGCAAAATTGATTCCCTCGTCCTGTTTCTTTGCCCTCGTTCTAGGGTTTTATTAGGGTTTATGAGGATGAGAATTTCTTTTTAAAGTATTTGGTGAATGGAGAAGCCAGCCGCATTTCCTTCCAGCCATTTCTTACCATTGATTTTAATGTTGGATATTGATGATCGTAACTAGGGCATCATCGTGTTCGATGTATTTGGTGGATGGAGAAGAGTCTTCAAATTTTGTTTTTATTTATTTTTACAGTAGAACCTCTCTAAAGTAATATTCTTTGGAATAACCTCTAAACCCCAGTATTTGATGCTCCGACCCCAATCCCTAAATGCTGAAGAGAGCTATAGACAAGGCGCCATTCCTTGTAATAATGAACCTCTTTAAAGTAATATGGGCCCAGTCCCAACCATATTACTTTAGAGAGGCTCTGCTGTATATTTTAAAATTTTATTTTGAAGCTACTTTTTTTTGTGTGTGCTTGACTTATGCTGTGGAATGGCAGTGGACTCCATGGGGCAAGAGTCTTCTCCAATCAGGTGTGTTGCAGCCGCAACTTGCTCTGTTTTCTGTCTCCGATGTTGGCAATCATCTGTTGCACCAGATTCCAAACAAAAGAATTCTTGGTTCTATCGTGATCCCTGAGATCTCTATGGTGAGTGTCATTTCTGTTATCGATCACTTCTTAGACCATGTTTTGTTGCCCCTTCGCTTCGGTGTACATCTTAGGTTTGCGTGCTTCATAATTGATTCAGGCTTTGAGCGTTTACTGGAAATGCGGTGAACATCGAAGGCAAGTTTTCTTTTAGCTCATTTTATTTGCAGTTTTCCTCTCTCGGTTTCGTAATGACATGGGGACCAAACTTGTATAATGCTAGTAGGATTTAATCATTCTGTATTCTACCTTGTGTGCGTGTGCTCAGGTCAATAACACAGTAAATCCGAGTCCATACAACACAGAGTGTTACGTGTACGCGGCAGATTCACAGGCTTCAGTTGTGTTCGTATGTATTCAGTACGTCGTTCCGCCAGAGAGTGCAACCATCTGGACTAAGACAGTTTTTCCAAGTCATTCAGCCTGACAGGCATACTTCTGTTCCATTTTGTAACTCTAAATTAACTCTTTCATACATAGCTTACTTTAGAAAACTGATAGATGTTTGTTACCGAAGCTTGTGTGGACGGTTGTTATATTAGAAAAGTAGCATGTATGAATTTCTATGATTTTGGTTTTTCTTATCGGAAGTGAAAGTAGAGAAGGGGATGTTGTTGATCTCTAACAACTGGTGTTAATTTGGTTCCAGGGTGCTAATCATGGATGCAATCTCAAGCCTTCACTTCAGGGGGAAACTTTCAGCTGATGAACCTCTTTTATTTCTTTTAGAAAGTAGTGTATCCAAGGTACATGGACGTTTAGGTCGCTGCGTTTTTTAATCCATGTAAATATCTTGTACGTATTCACTCTCTGTTATTGCATTTTTCAACTTGCAATCCCAAGACGAGGATAATATGGGCATGCCATTCTAAGTTTCACCCCAGTTACACATAATGTGTATGCAGAATTTGTGCTGAAGTTTCTGCTACTTATGTATAAGCATTACCTTGCTACTGAACCCATTAATGAACTCAAGCTTTAAAGCTTACTGGCAGACTTACTAGATTAGTTTAGGAACTCATTGCCGCATGCCTAGGGATCACTCCTTTGGACTAGTATCTATCCGACACATGTGAATAAGCTTGTTTTGTTTCCTCCTCGCAGAAAGCAAAGAAAGAGCAGGCAACTATTATTGCGCCCTACTACCCTTCTGGAAGCTTAGCTGACGGTGTTGCAGCTGCCCTCATCACTCATGTAAGCAACATTCCCAGGTTTGTCATTGTAATCTTTTTCTGTGAGGCTTATGTAAGGCGTATCGCATGCTTACCAAAAAGTTGATGTGTTGGTTGCAGTGCCAATTACGAGCTTTAAAAGCGGAGCTGTTGATGTCTTGGCCTAATGTAGACACTTCTGTAGTCCATGAGTTGGCTTCAGCTTTTAAAAGACGTGTGTGAACAAGCAATTCCGAACTATGTTGGCATCGACTTTGTTGCAGCAGGAAAGTCAATTGCAGGACGGAGATTAATTGCAGATTCAGAGCTTTACATGTGACCTGAAAACTTCGATAGCAAGAAAATCATTCACGTTCAGGTATCTGCTCGCAAATTATTTGCACATTACGAGAACAAAGGTTTGGTTAGAAATTTATCCAACACTTCAAACTTCTGATCAATGCGGTTATTAGTCTTTCCATGCTAGCTAATGATAGCATGTACTAAGAAAGGTTTACAACCTCCACGCTCGTATCCTGCAGACATGGAGGACCCTCCTGTGGGTGTAAATGAGTAGTTCGGATTTTGACAGGCTGGGTGATGGTCACACTCACTGGGGGTAAGAAGTGAACCTGAATTAGACCCCCTGACACCGCACTTGCACCGACTGAATTGAACGTAGATCTCATCCACCATATTACTCCTCTGACCGGAAGTAAACGTCCTCACTATTTCCAGTTTCGGCAGTTTTGCAAATCTTCATTATAAATTTCACTTAAAAGGATATTTTGAATTCGGAACATGAACGAAAGTTGTACGTTATGAATTTTAGATTTTATGTGCATGGGAAAATCTACTTTGACAGAGGAAACCAAAAATTGTCACCGATG